>CATIWQ010922422.1:0-10946 GCA_949673415.1 Euphorbia schlechtendalii | reverse complement strand
CCCCACTAGTGAATCTAACTAAGGATTCAATTTCATTGATCCTTTGCTTAAGGATTCCACCATAACCTAAATCTGAAGCATCTGTTTCAACAATTTTGAATGCTTCAGGATGGGGAATAGCTAAACAAGGTATTACCTTTATGCGAGATTTTATTCGCTTACCGGCTAAAGTGTGACTTTCAGTTCATTCAGGAAAATTTTTCCTTAGTCTTTCAAATAAAGTTTTAGCTTCTATAGCTAAATCTTTATAAAAATCTGCAACATAATTAAGACTACCTAAAAATCTTTCCAATTGTTTTTTATCTTTGATTTCATCAGGGAATTTGTCTGCAAATTCAATAGCTCTACTAATAGGGATACAAGTACCATTTTCAATGGTATGACCTAAGAATCTAATATTAGTTTCAAAGAGTTTTATCTTTCTAGCAGATACTACAAGACCATTTCTTTTAGCAATGTTTAAAAAGATATTGTAATGTTTAAAATGTTGTTTAATATTCTTTGAGAATATGAGCACATCTTCAATATAGACAATAGAAAAGGATGAATAAGCATTAAAAATTTCATTCATGATTTTTTGATATTCAAAAGGGGCATTTTTAAGCCCAAAAGGCATGACATTACATTCATAGTGACAAAAAGGAAAAGTAAAAGCGGTTTTATACTTATCCTTTTCATCAATCTGAATTTGCCAAAAACCGGATTTCATATCAAATTTTGAAAAGATCTTAGCTTCAAAAAGTTTATTTGACAGATCCTTTTTATTAGGAAGGGGATATCTAATCTATCTAAGCACCTTATTAAGGGGCTTGTAATTAATGACTAACCTAGGAACTCCTCTTTCGAGTTCAGCTGCATTTTCAACGTAGAAAGTAGTACAGCTCCAAGGACTAGAACTTTTCCTAATAAGACCCTTTTTTAAAAGATCTTCGATTTCTATTTTACAGATATCTAGATGTCTGGGAGACATAGCAATAGGCCTAGATTTGGTTGGAATAAACCTTTCATTAAAATCTGGATCATATGGTAAAGAGACAATATGTTTCTTTCTGTCCCAAAACGCAGTTGGCACATCAGAACATATTTCCTGTTCCAATAATTGCTATAATTCAGTAATCTGTTTTTGCAAAATAGGATTTTCTAACTTAGTTTTTAAAACTTTAAAGCTAACTTCAACTTTTAAAGAGTTGACAAATTTTTCTTTGTCAGAAATATTCCTTTTGAGAATATTTAAGCTTTTAGCTTTAGGTCGAGATAAAAATTTAAAGATGATCTCTTTTCCTGAAATTTCAGTACTAACCCCTCTTTCAGAGATTTCCTTTATGGGAAAAAGGTTGTGAAGGAAGGGATTTCCTAAAATAACAGTTTGATTTAGATTTTTAACCATTATAAATAGTATTTCTAAACAAAGACCTTTATTGCAAATTGCTGCATTATTTAACTTAAAATTTACTGCCAATTTTTCACCACTAGCAGTGTGCAACTCTTCAAGAGTTTTTGTAAAATATTTTGAAGGAACAAGTCCTTCATGGATACAGTTTAAATCAGCACCAGAGTCTATTAGAGCAATGGTGGAGACAACAAATTCTTTGTTGACAACTAGAGTAATTTTTGTATGCCACTTATAAGTGATAACCTTATTAATTAATTCAATATACTTGAGACTTTTAGTATCAGAAGGAAGTTTTACTTCACTTGTATTTATAGAATCTTCTAATTGTTGTAGTAATTCTTCAGAAGTTTCTTCTTCTTCTTCAGAATCACTATTATACTTAGTAGATTCTAAAATAAGAACACGATCCTTAAGATCCTTTAATTCCCTTTTGAGATTATTAATCTTAGATTTTAAATCATTAATAGTAGGTTCCTTACCTTTGGAGGTTTTAAACCTATTAAGGATTTCTTTTAAGTCATAGGCTACAGTCTTTTCTTCTAGTTTCTTTTCTACTTTAGTAGGTCTAGAAGTACTAGCTTGATTGGACTGTTGATTTTTAATCAAATCTAAATAACTTTCTAAATGTAATCTTCTTTCAGAAGGATCTTTTATTTGTTCGATTAAAGTTAAAAGAGAGTCCTCACTTTTAGTAAGAACCATTCGTCCATTTAATGAACAAAGGGAATTGTAATAGTCGCAATGACCATCACAATCAGAATTTTCTGAATTTGATTCAGAAGTTTCTTCATCAAGATTATCTATGATAAAATCTTCCTTTTCGAAATCATTTGCTATAAGCATAATTTTCTCTAATGAGTCTTTTAGAATTTCATCAATTGACAAATACCTGATTTGTTGTTTAACACGACATTTGTTTGACTTATGACCTATTTTTCCACATCTATAACAGTCGATTGTTTTATTTGTCCATTTAGGAAATTTTTCTTTTGAAGATTTCTTAAATGATTTCTTTTTAGGGATTTTTAAAGATTTCTGATCAGTTTTATGATCATTCTTAAAAAACCTTTTGCTTTTATTTGAAGATCTTTTAGATCTTCTAATAGGATTGTAACCTAACTGTTCACAGAAGGTGCCAAGAATCCTTTTTCCTAACATTTTTTCAGATTTCATCTATCTATGAATTTTTAATTCATTGCATAGTAACATTCCTTCCGAGATGATTTCAGCAGAAATTTCCCCGTAAGTAAGGCTACTATATGGAATTGTTCCATTAAATTTATTTCTAATTCTTTCCTTTACCCTATCAGCAAATAACCTGGGAAGTCCAAAAATAAACTTTTCTTTCCAGAAGTCCTGGTTACAATCATCTCTAGTGTAAACAGCATTAAAGAATACATCTTTGTACCATTTAAACTCAGAGAGATCCCTACAGCGTAGATTCATTAACTGTTTAGTAGTTTGCTCAACGAATAAAGAAGATGATCCTAAAAAATGTAAAATTAAAGTGTATATTAACACATTAACAGAATCAGACATAGTTTGATTCCCTTCTATTTTAACAACATTAAGAATATTATTCTTAGCTTCTGTATTTAAACAGAAATCCCACCAACCTTTTAGTTGGCTTGTAAATCCTGCAACAATAGCTTCAGCAATAACTTTATCGCTATTACCATGTATCCTAGAAGCAGAGGTATGCATTAGCATGTATTGAATAACATTTTTAATTTGGTATTCGGACATGCCATCTATGTTCCATTCTTCAATGGATCACCATCAAATGACAAAGTTGAGGGTTTAAATTCCTCATATTGCAAATTTACGGTTGATGGTCTAGGATAATAGGGTTTTTCAGACCCTTCTTTAGCATGATATATTTTATTTACCTGATTACTAGTTTCACTAGTTTCTTCAAGATTCATATTTTGAAATAGAGATTGTAAATTTTCAATATCAGAATAACTCATATTAGAGTTTTCAGAATATATTTCTGAAGCATCATCAATTTCATCGATTTCCTTTGTTAAAGGAGCAATTTGCTGCTTTTGCTTTCTGTCTACAAGAAGCTCAGCAAGCTTCTTAGTAATTTCTTCTATTAATTTATCTTGCGTATTATCAAATTGTAAGTTTAACTTTTGACTGGAGGCAGGTTTTATTATAACCTTTTCTTCCTTATCTTCTCCCCCCTCTTTTAGAGCAGGTTTTTGTATCGTAATTTCAATTTGATTTAACTGTTCTCCGATTGTATGGAGACTAAGATTGGTAAAATTAGATTATTTTACTACAGAATCTGATCCTGCAATAAAAGGACTAATATGAACTTTACGTTCTGGTTCAATTTCATATGTGGTTGCAGCTAAAGGAGGATGGATACTTTTAAGGGTTTCACCCTTAGATATAGAGATATATATATATATATATTTATTTATTTATTTATATTTATATATTTATTTATATATATACAAGTTATATATACCTATATTTCCAAATGACCCAATTAAATTATTTTGGACCCTAAAAAATATTATAAGTCTTTAAATATTTATATGGGGATCTAAACATTATTTTTAATGAGGAGAACTCCCATTTGAAGATCATTGGATGGTTGAAAATTGTGTGATTCGAGGATAAATATCACGAAAAGCCATCATCATTGAATGCGCGAGCTGGTACAAAATCCTGTGCTCATAGCTACCTGTCGTGTGATAATTGTTGGTTGTATAACCAGTATAATCACATGAAAAGAGCATAGGGATAGAGAAAATACCTGATCGGTGTGGTTGGTGACTTCTTGTTCCTAATTGGTGATAACACAGAACTTCCTTTCTAGCGCTGTGTCTTCATAGGGTTGTCCGTTTCTTTCTTCGGGATCTCTCAGGTACTTGGTACCCCTTGTGGGCGGGTCGACCATTTCTTTCTACGGCATCCCTTTAGTGGTTGGCAATCATTTCATTCTTCGGTTGAGGTCATTGTGTACCCCTTGTGATGATTGTAGATAGGTGCCTCAATCTGTTTCAAAGGCGACTTTTGACTTGTTTATTGTGACAAGTCGGAGAAAAGTATAATGTTAATATATTTTATGATGAATATTTTAATTATTTGATTGAGTTTATGCGAAGCAAAAATTTTTTCCCCTTCAATCAAAAAATAAAACATGAGGAAGAAATGAGTTTGATAAGAAATTCGGGGGTGTCCCGAAAATTGCTCTGTTATTTTAGGAGGCTTTTGTGATGTTGCAACGTTGACTTTAGGCTTGAGTGGGCCATCATCTTGTTTGTAGGTTCCTCATGTGGAAGTTCTTGTTTATCTAGACAGTGTTATCCTAGTTCGGCATCATCTTTATATGTAAATGTCATGATGTAATGTATGCATGTTTTTATGCATGAACAATACTTATCATATGATGTATGTTCGTTTGTTGTAGGTTTCATGGGCTCCGTTCATTGAAGAGCCTTTTCTTATGCTGGTGCATGGTTGCCCTTAGGGTTTATCTTATTGGGGATTCCATGGGTGACTTCCTCAGAGTAACGACCATGGATTTGTTGAATCAGATTCGAGTTCAGAACTTTGATCTAGCATGAGGAGAGTCTAGATGAGTCATTGATCCCGCATTATGTCAGTGATGATTGCTTGGAAGTCATTTGCCTGAAGTGTTGAAGGTATATGATTCCTTGTACCATTTCGAGGAGGATATGATGAATTTGATATTTCTTTGGTTCTAAGTTTTGCATAGATTTCCCTTGCGGGTTTTCAATCTATCGAATCTTGTCTTAATTTTTGCCTGGATCACCCTTTCAGGTTTTCAATCCAGCAGACTCATTTTTCTTTATTTTATTTTTTTATATTTTTTCATTTTTTGGATGTTTGCTTGCGACATTCTACCATTGACATGCAAGCAATCAAAATAAACATATGTATAAAGATTCAGCACAAATGAAAATTCATTGATGAACTTAATAGGGGTATAAATGTTTCAAATGATTTGGCTCCTACCATCAATTAGCCCTTTTAGGTTTTCTAACCAATGTTGTTCTCTCGATGTCCTAAGTTTTTCTTGAGCCACCCTTTTCAGGTTTTCAACTCATTGGACTATTCTTTTAGTGTTTTGAAAATAGTCCCTAATTTTTACTCAACTAACCGAGTGTTTAATTGACAGGCTAAATACAAATTTATTTTTTTTACTTGTACTGCTTTTTAGAGATTTATTTCTTTCACCTATGCGTGGTAGTAATTGTGTAAGAATTGGTAGATTTGGTAGATCAGTCACCGTCCATGTCCACTACTTCATTTGTTATCTCGTTCAGCATTTCTAACTGATTGGTTGGTGCTCATACTGCTTTGTTGGCTTAAGGTGTATATGATTATGAGTCTTGATCATCGATGTTTCTTGCGATGATTGCCTCACAAATAGTAGTAAGCAATGTGAAGGAACTGTTGACGTGTTCAACGGTCTGACTCCTTTTTTTATCTTTATCATTAACTCTTGTTTGATTATCCCACAAATGATGTTGATCCGTGTGATGGAGTTGTTGACGTGTTCAATAATCCGACTCCTTCTTTGTGGAATTATGCTGGTTGTTTGGTTTTATGAATGGTGGTGATGGAGTTGTTGACGTGTTCAATGATCCGACTCCTTCTTTATGGCATTGTGCCTGTTGTTTGGTCTCATGAATGGTTGTGATGGAGTTGTTGACGTGTTCAACGATCTGTCTCCTTCTTTGTGGCATTGTGCCATTTGTTTGGTCCCAACTTGCTTGGTTGACATTTTGGCCTTATTCTAGCTCCGATCCTTTTGATCTTTGCGTGCTTCATTCTCTTGATTGAGTCAGTGGATGTTTTACGCTTGGAGATCTTTCCATTGATCTTTTATCCTTGTATGATGAGGCAATTACTATCACGCGTTGTCTAAGTATATGTATTTGTCTCTCACTTTCTCTCAAGAGTCAAATCATTTGAATTTATTATGGGGAATCCATTTATAACCAAATTAATTTCATGAAATGATGTGCCACATGTGCTAAAAACAATATGTATATGTTTGTGAGAATGCGTGATGTCATTGATAAAATATCAAGCAAATAAACAATATTCAATTTGTTCAAAATTCAAAAGGCCCCGTGGGCAAAGTAGCTAAAAGCTAATTTTTTACATAATCATTCATCACGAGTTAGTTCCCCCTATAGGTGTCCATGGATTTGAAGTGCTTCATCCGCTATGCCTTCTCAAACACTTCTTGATAGCTCGAGAAGATGTTTGATCCAAAACTTGTTCTTGTATGATGGCAGTGCACCATCCAGAAGCTTGGTTGTCAATTTTGGTAGAGTTAAGCGAGCCCTAAGCCTGACTTGTGTGGCTATCCAGCTTGGATAATAGGACTTAAAGCTCTCGTCCTACTCCTGCCTTATATCCTCCAAATGTTGCATTGTGGTTTCCATTTGAGAGTTGAAACCATAATGCCTCAGCATAGCTTGAGCGAGACTATTCCAATCGATAGCTATGTCTAGCGGAAGGTGGCTATACATTCGTTGACTGGGTGGCCTAAGGTGACGACGAAGAGCTTAGCCATCATTCGATCGCTGACCCTCAATGCTCTCATCACTATCTGATAATGCGTTAAGTGAGCGCGCGGGTCACCAAATCCTACGTACTTCTCAAACTGTGGCATTATGAAGTTTGGGGGTAAGCTATCTTCATCCCCGATTATTGGTTGTGAAGGATATGTGTTCCTTAGGTGGCCATCGTGAGTAGCTAAGAATTGTTGCCATAGTTCCGCCATTCTTGGTTATTGGAGGATAGCAATCCCTGCGCTTGGATAAAAGCTATACTGCCCTTGAGGAAATGCCGCAAAATGGGACAGTTGAGGTGCCTGGAGCTATGAGGCAACCGACCTACTCCAAGTGGGAATAGGCATTTGGTAGAAGTGCCCCGATGCGAATCCTAGTTGGATAGTTTATCTAGGGAAGAATTGGGAAGGACTGGTAAAGTTATATCCTTGCAGACCAATTTGAGACTGGTTCAGATGACTTTGTCCTACCCTGAACTGATAAAAGGTAGTTGGGGGTGCCATGTGTAAGGTGGGAGGTCCCCTTGTTGGATTGGCATTGTAAAGGGTAACCTCCGGGTTGGACGATGTATATCGGGCCCTCCTAATGTGTTGGCGAATGAGCAATGCTAGCTGTTCGCTGTTGGCAAAGGCATTTAAGGCAGCTGCAATCTCGGTGCTCATCGACGACTACTGAGAATTTTATCCTGTAAGGACATGGTGATCCTCTCCCGTACCTTCTTCTCATGGATTAGCCATAAAAGATGTGCGTTGAACCAAATCTAAGTCTGAATCTGAGTCCTCACTTGAGTCAGTGTACAGAACCCCCTCCAGATTGGCCACAATTTGGGAAACGGGGACCAGGCGATGAGCGGGCCTCTTCCAAGCCTTGATACATAAGAAGAATATTAGATCGTGCATGTAAGATTCGTGATATGTTTCATGATGCAAGTAATGCATGAGATTTTTAATGTTATGGCTGCATTCATAAGGGGTTAGCATGTCATGATGTGAAATAATATGTATGTCAATCCATTTGAAATAAACAAGTTAGTTGTTAAGTAAAGATGAAAATATGTGGAAATGAAAATCCAATAATGGGGGTTGGATTTGAGACTAGTAAAATGTTGGTATGACATTGTAACATGAGAGATGTGAGTGAGGTGACTAAGTTACCTATGTGGTAATAGGTCAATGGTTTGAGGTTTTGTACTATGACTAAGTCTCATAGAATGAGGAGGTTAAAATTGTTTCGGGTAAGCGGTGTGACATACCCTAATAAAATGAAAACAACTACCGTATGTGGCTACCTAATGAATGATTTGGTTATTTTGCCCAATTAGGGTGGAGTTTCGGATACCTGTGTGGTCATCACTATTTGAGGGTATGTGGTGGTACGTGAATTATTTCCTTGTGTGGGCAAATGATTCAGGTATGAGGCGTATACCCTTGAAGATTTGGTAAGGTAAGACTTTTGAAGTAAGTTTGCCTCGTGTGGGCTTAGGTTAGGACATCAACTGAGATATCCTTTAATGTGGGGAAAATGGTTTTGGGTAGGTATTTGCCCGTTTGGGCTTTTGGTGTGTATAATTACCCCTGAAGGGCTGTGAATTAGATGTTGAGTGGACATCTCATGGGTAATGTGGTGGAAAGGTTATTGCCCCTTGCGGGCTAAGTGTCTGATGTCAAGTGGACATCACGTAGTAAAAGAAAGGTATGTTTGCTATATACAAGCTAATAGCGGGATGTCAAGTAGACATCTCGCTGAAAAGGGGTGAGTGATGTCCCTAAGTGGTTTTATGTTATCCTAGGGTGACATGATCTATAGTGTCAACTGTGCCTAATTGTATGTGATATTGGTTTGGTATCATGATATGTACATTTAATATCATGAGTGTGTGCGTTCAAGTGTCTGCACAAAAATTCATGGTTAGCATGACATTTGTTCAGTGACAAATTGAAAGTAGTATACAAGTAGCGCATAGCATGCAACGTTCAATCTTCCAACCATACAACTCCTGTGTGTAGGGTTTTTGGCTAGTCTCTATCCTAAGTTTTGTTCATCTTAGTACCATGAAGATACTAAGGAGTGCACCTGCAAGAAAAATATAGTGTATGATCATTTGTTGGGTAACACCCTAGGGAAAATGCCTATGGGTTATTTACATGAGGGTTTGTAAATGGGTTGCTAATGTAGAAGGTTCTTGTTGCACTAAAATACACTGCAAGCTTCTTATGAGGGAGGTACATGCAATATGGCAACAAGTGCTCCACCCGCTCAAGTACTATCTTTTCTCAAGGAGGCAGATTAGTACAAGAGAGAGTTTCGCGGTAATAAGGGTACCTTAGACTTATGGCTAGTCCCTTCTATTGCAATGTGTTCTTATGAACATGTCATAATTAAGAGAAAATGGAATGACGTGATCAATAATTTTCGGCACTTATCCAAAATCTAAAACCTTTGAAGAATAAGTTTTTAGAAAAAATCCCCAGCGGAGTCACCACTATGTGCGAGCGACACGGAGAGGTGGGCCGAGAGCATGCTGAGATGAGAGGCGCGGTCCACCGGGGTGTTTGAAAAAAGGAAGAAAAGCACCAGGTCGGGGTCTCGAAAAAAGGTTTAAAGAGAGAGCGAAAACATTTTTAGATTGGTTCGAACTTGAATCCACCATCTCTTAGTGTGGAGTCGCCACCTGGATTAGCTCTTTCCAGGAATTAGAGTCTTGTGAGGCTTAACGTCCGGGGGATGGCCCACTAAGACACAACGAGTCGGGTTCGGGATAAGTTGCTTATTTCTCATTGGATCATATTATATTACATCTACAGAAAACCGTATTCTCTTAATTGTGTGTCATTTTTTGAGTTTAAATGCATGATTCACATATAGAAAAAGCAGTAAACCCATCCACAAAACAGTAAGCAAATGCAGAAAATAAAGGCGGAAAAGTAAAGGTTATAAAAATTACAAAAATCGGGGGATGCAACCGCCCACTAACCTATTAATTACATTTCCCAAAAAAATGAAATTGCGATACCCAAAGGAAAATTAAAATCCTAAACATACATCTAACCTGCATCCACAAAGGTTAGCACAAGGGATATCACATATGTTTAATTAAAACATCGATGGTTTAAAGTTGGTATTTTAAATAAAAATAGTTCATTTTTTTTACACGTATGTTGATCAATTTTATTAGTGAAAATGATCGCATGGCATAAGGTGAGGTTTGTTATCCGGGAATAATTTTAATTCCTTTCGTTGGGATATTCTAAAAAATAGAAAAGAAATAAAGATGAAGAAGAGAATTACAACATTATTTACATAAAAAGAAATAAAAATATTCCTACGTCCACAAATAAAATCAGAAAAAGATGAAGCAGACGATGAGCGTGGAATTCGTAGTTCTAGGAACTCAGAGGCTTACCCTTGCGGTATGAATCCACTTCGACGTATCTGTTTGATCCCCGTTTCTCGTTCATTTTGGTTTAAGTTGTGGTTTAATTTGAAAAATAAGTGTTTATTTATCCAAAAGATAATCAGACTTGGGTTCTAAATTTTTTTTAGACCCGAGAATAACTGAGGATATTTAAAGAAAAGTAGATGAAAAAATATTGAAAATAATTAAAATTTGGAGTTCAAATGTCTTTTGGATTAGAATATCTTTGAAGAAAATATTTGTCCAAAGGATAATCAGACTCGGGTTCTAAATTTGTTTTAGACCTGAGAATATCTGAGGATTTTTGAGAAATGTAGGAAGAAGAATAATTTGAAAATGTTCAAGATTTGGGATCCAAATGTGTTTTGGATCTAAATTATTCAAAAGAAATTGAAAGAAAATATTTTTGGTGTTTTTCTTATAGTATTTTTCTTTGAAAATCTAATTTTTTTGCCTAAAATTTCGAACCCCCTTCAATCCAAAAATATCCCAAATTTATAGAAATGTAGCCCGGGATTAACCCGGGCCCCCCAAACCCTCCGGCGAGCCCCCCCCCCCCCCACTTATATAT
>CATIWQ010922362.1:0-12487 GCA_949673415.1 Euphorbia schlechtendalii | reverse complement strand
ATTTACTAACATTTTTATATGTGAATAAGAAATGGAGTTATAATTGCTTACTTGATTAATGCCTCTATTTCCTTATTCCCAGAATTGAATAAGATGTACCGATGAGCTTTGTCAAATACATCATCATCCAAATGTATTTTTTCCCCATCTTTGTTTCTCCGTGTCCCTAAAGTAAACCCTTCACTAAGACTGCTAGATCTTTCGAACACAGAAGATGCCTTCAAGTTGTCATTTCCACTAAAAAATATTGAGCTAAACGTCAAACTTTCTTCAGCCAAATACCCTTCAGCTATGAATGCTTCTGGTTTACTCCGGTTCCGAACGTATGATTTCAGTTTGCCTAAATATTGCTTAATCGAAAACATCCAATGAGTATGCACCGGACTACCAAGTTCAAGTTCTTTACAAAGATGAATTTGCAAGTGAATCATTACATCAAAGAATGAAGGTGGGTACGTGGCCTCAAAGTCACAAAGTATTTCTGCAATTTCTTCTTGTAACTTTGCAATGTCTCCCAAATCCACAACTTTTTGGCATATACCTCTATAGAAAGAACCCAATCTAATCAAAGGTAATGCAACTTTAGCTTTCAATGATTTCAACACACAAAATTGTAGCAAATATTGGAGCATGAAATGAGCATCATAACTCTTGTATCTTGATAGAATCCTCTCTTTCATGTTAACACACCGACTAATATTATATGCATATCCATATGGAACTTTAACATTGCTCAAAACAAAACAAAATATGTCTTTCTCATCATTCGTCATGTTAAAGATGGCTGTTAGGACGTGTGTCAGAAGTTGCGGGATACGGAAGCTACTCTTTTCGAATGCCCAAATCTTCCAAATCTTGACGAGCCTTTAAGTGGTCTTTTATCTTACCACTAATATTTAGTAACGTGTCTACTATATTGTCAAAAACATTCTTCTCTATATGCATGGCATCCAAGTTATGTCTAAGAAAATTATATTTCCAATAAGGTAGTTTAAAAAATGTAGACTTTTTCCTCCAAGGTGAATCATCACTAGCCTTTCACTTTCTTTTTTTCTTCCCAAACTCATTGTCATAATCGGCTAGTAAAAATTCAATTTCAGTTCCACTTAAAGGACTAGGAGCTTTTCCCTTTTCAATTTTTCCATCAAATCTTCTCTTGTCAAACCTATACTTGTGTGATTCATCAAGAAATTTCCTATGACCCGTGTAACGCATTTTCTTGCTACTTTTATAATGCATTGAAGTGGTCTCATAATTACATGGTGGACAAGCTAGGAAATCTTTTGTATTATACCCCGATAACACCGCTAATCTAGGAAAATCATTAATGGTCCATAATACACTTGCACGTAATGTAAAGGTCTCATTAGCCTTAACATCATATGTTTGTACACCAATATCCCATAAATCTTTCAGCTTTGTGATTAAGGGCTGCATATAAACATCAATGTTATTTCAGAGACATTCTGGACCAGGTATAAGTGTTGAAAGAATAAGATTCTCTACTCTCATACTCATCTAAGGTGGCAAATTGTAATTGACCAACACAATAGGCCCTGTGCTATGAGTTGTACTCATTATGTGATAAGGATTGAAGCCATCGGATGCTAAACCCAATCTGACATTTTGTTTTTCTAAAGAAAATAGGGAAAGTTAGCATCCATCGCCTTCCATGCCTTGTCATCAGCTGGATGTCTTAGCTTGCCATCTTTATTTCGTTCTTCGATATGCCATGTCATAAGTTTAGCGAATCTTTGGATAAAAACATCCTTTGCAGCCTTGGTTTTAAGGGAAAATACCTCATAACCTTAGCTAGAATATGTGGAATCAGTCCTTTGGTTTCATTAATAATAGCACCATTATTTTTCACCACTTTCCACCTAGATAATCCACAAATTTTACAAACTTCCTCAATTTCATTGACACCCCAATACAACATGCAATCATTAGGACATGCATCTATCTTTTAGTAGTCAAGACTTAAATCCTTGATGGTATTCTTGGCATGATTAAAAGATTTTGGTATGTTGGCATAGGGGAAAGCAAGCTTCAGAAACTCCATAATCACGGTGAAGCAAGTTTCAGTCATTCCGTATTCACACTTTATGTGGTACATCTTGACAATAAAACTTAGAGTAGAAACATTAACGTAGCCAAGATATAAAGGCTGTTTTCCCTCCTCAACAAGCCGATAAAATTTTTGTGCATTTGCATTACCTCCTTTATACTTCTCTTCATCTTACCCTTCATTCTGCCCATCACAATTGATAGCATCTCGATAAGTGGCTTGCAACATCATTTGTAAGTCATCTTCGGATGACGTTGACATCTCTATGATTGAAATATCGTAGATGAATTGAGTATAAGTTAGAGAAGGTCCATCACAGATGAGATGATCAAAGATCACATGATGAGAATGCCATTTTTGAATACGACAGTATTTGCAAGGACACCTTATTTGGGTTCCTTCGACAAAAGTTGCAAATGCATTTTCAAAAAATGCATTCACCCTGGTGATATATTCATCACTAGAATGCGGAGAATGAATCCATTTTTTCCCTTCATTTACCATTTCTATAACGTGAAGAATGATGCTATCTTAGAGTCTACCTACACATCACATATTATTTATCTACTTAGTTACTAAATAACATATATTATGCATATCCTTTTTAAGTAAACAAAAAAACTAAGAGTAATCACTATAATAAACAAAACTTCAATTTAGTTGAAAATAGCAAGATTTGAATAGCAGTTAACATCAACAAATTTGCACTGATAAAATAATAAATTTAGTTAAACCAACCACATTATATATAACCAATCAACCATAAAAACCACATCACTATAAAAGATCAAAGTTGTAACCACAAAAATGTAACCAATCATCCACATGTAAAAGACTAAAGCAAAACTAGCTCATATTCAAGATTAAAGTTTCAGATTCCATCATACAAACAGAACTGATGATGCTCATTTTACATTAAAGTATTTACACAAGTTTCAGAGTAAAGCAGAACTGATTACAATGCAACAAATCAACTTCAGTAGCAGAAACCGTAGCTAAGAACAAAACAGGAACAAACCAAACATCATTCACACGAACAGACCAAGCATTAAATAATCAATTACATACCTAACTCTAGATCTCAAAATTAAAAACTAAAAGTGGTGAATACCTTATGAAGCCCAGTAGACCCCAAACCTAGAAACTCTTCTTCCCCCTTCTATTTATGTGGCCAAATGAGTAAAACCTAATTTATCAAACAATTTGAAGTTAATTTTCAGTATATATTAGAGCATATGAAACCATTAAACGAAACTTCAATGAAAAATTCGCACGAATTTGGGGAAAACTCACCCAATAATTTGTAATCCACCAACAGCTAGGTCACGGTAGAAATTGAGAAGAAAAATCCTACAAATTTTGACAAAAGAAATGAAATCAACAACTGGGGGGTTGTGGGTTTCAATTTCGGAAAGGATTAAACAAATTTGGAAGAAGACTTACTCGATTTTTGTTACTCACCAGCAGCCTAGGTCTCGAACCAAATGGAGAAAAAAAATGGTTGAACTTCTCACAAACCGGACGAAATCACCAAATTGGAAGATTGTGAGTTTCAATTTGGGAATGATTGATGAAAAGGTGGATGAAAGATTAAATGAATATAAGAAGAGAGTTGGGGATTTTTTCTGTGAATTTTCAGGTTAGAGTGAGGGAGTGAGAGAGGGGAGAGATAATTGCACATTATATATGTTTTTTATTATTTTCTAATTTTTTAATAGAAAATTTCCGTCTAATACTTAGCAGGAGATTTCCCGCCGTCATTTTATGCACTATTCATTAAGGTTTTTGCAACGGTTAGATTGAAAGTGTTGCGATGAAAGTGTAACTGATCAACAAAAATATGTATTGCAACACTTTTACAACACTTTTCAAACTATGTTTCGAAAAATCCTTTTTTCCTTAAAATATAGCAACACTTCGATGCAACACCAGCCATTCTGGTTACGATAGGCCATCTATGGCATAGTGTTCTTAAGCATGTTTGAGAGCAGGCCCGACCCTGACATTTTTTTATCCCTAGGCAAACAAATGCTAGAAACTAAATATTGGGCCCCTAAATGAAAATTGATAAAATGAACTGCAATTTATAAAGATAGTATTTGCTTCCATTATTGGAACCAATATGAATATGAGTTTAAAATTATATCTAAAACTGATTTCAAAATATGAGTTTCTTTCATACAATTTCTTTCATACAATGTGGTATGAGAATCAAAACCAATAACTTAAAAATTGAAAAGATAGTTCTACGGGGTCTTTGATATCGGCCTATCTGTATTCTAAAAATAAGACAAATACAAATAACATTACTAAAAAAATAACAATTCATTTTAATAAAATGAAGAGAAACTCTGATTACCTCAACCATATAATTATCACTAAATCTCTAAGTCAGAATTCATCATTAATTTCCTTGAGTTATTTATGACCTTTGAGATGAAAAACATACGAGAGAAAAATAAGATTGATTAAAACAAACGAGTGAAAAGGATTGGACAACATAATGGTAATAGATGGATAATGAGTTAAAGTAGAAGTAAAAGCCTACAATCAGATTCAGCAATATTCAAGCCCCTCATAGAGTGTAAAAACTACTTTTCATCAATGACATCCACTACAAAGAAAAAAATCATGAAAAATGGGATCTATGAGCATTACGAGAAGTAAAATCATTAATAATGACATCAACGTCAATTTTTTCCAGAAACTCTTTCTCAATTGACAAACTTGCCAAGCCATTCAATCGTTCTTGAGACATTGACGACCTCAAGTAGGTTTTGATTAACTTTAGATTTGAAAAACTTCTTTCAGCTGATGCCACAGTTATAGGGACTATTAGAAAAATTCTATAAGTAATGGAAATATTTGGGTAACAATCAGTAAATTTGACAAATTCAAGAATTTCAGTGGCTGTCAATAAATCATCTGGTAAAGTAACTTACAACACTTTCAATTCAGAATAAAGATCATTCAAATTAACATCAAATGAATCACCAAAGGAAAAGGTAGAGTGAAAAGTAACACAACATTCTCTCAATTCATTTTCATCCAACGACTTTAGTTTCCTTGAACTAAACAGAAACCCGAAAATACTTTCAAATTTTTTCTGTTGCTCAAATCTGGTACCTAAAGAAATAATTGCCATGTTCACTAAAACCAAAAAATAATTAATTTTAAATAATTCTTCAGGTGATCTACTTTCATCATCATCTTTATTCTCATCAAATTGGTTTTTTCTAATGACACGACATTTTTTCCAAAAGGTAGGCTTCACATCCATGTCAAGCGCAACACTTCTAGCAATATTCAAACTTGAAGTAAAACCTTCATCTCTAAACTTTTCAAAATATGACAATATACTTTCTAATTGCTTTTTATGGTGGTGTCAATGCACATAGATTCGGATTGTAATTTCTTGCTCACCATATTTATAGCAAATAAAATGTCATGCCTAATTACCATACTAAGCAAAAACTTAAAACTACCAATTTCATTAAACAAACTCTCTACTTCACTCTTTAATTTTGCTTCACCATAAGATTCATACAATTTCGACAAAGCCATTCTAATTTGGGGAGCTTGAAACCTAATAGCCTTAACAATTTTAATACTCTACCAACGAGTATCGGATAAACATTTGATAGTTAACCCAGGAACACTGGAAAGAACTACAACAGATGGTGTGTGTGGATGAGAGTTTTGTTCGATTACCACTATTTATGGGATGTTGTGGAGAGTGGAGTGCCTACATTAGCAGATAATGCAACTGATGCACAATGAGTAACGCGTCGTGAACAGAAGAAGAAGGATAAGAAGGCATTATATTTCATCCACCAAGGGATGAATGATGAAATGTTTGAGTAGATCGAAGGAGCAACAACCGCAAGAGAGGCCTGGACCATCTTGTCTACCTCTTATAAAGGCGATGACAAAATCAAGAGGTTGGATCTTCAAATTCTAAGGCGCCAATATGAACTGTTACAAATGGAGATCGCAGAAACTGTTGATGCCTACATCAATAGGGTCCTCACCTTGACAAACCAAATGAAGACCAACGGTGAAACACATTCAGAGCAAACAAAGGTGGAGAAGATTTTGAGGTCTTTAACCCCGAGGTTTGAGCACATTGTTACTGCCAATGAAGAGGCCAATGACTTATCAACGATGATAATAAGGTTATTGTCAAGTTCTCTACAGGCACATGAACAACGGATGAACGACAATAAGATTGAAAAGCCAATTAAACAAGCTTTACAAGCTCAAGCCTCAATTGGTAGCTCTTATCACAAGCGTGACAATTCGAGATGTAGAGGATGGGGTCATGGTGGCAGCCATTCTAATAGAGGTCGTGGTGGCCAGAATCATGGAGGTGCTAATCAAAACAATAATGGTTCTAATCACAATCTGAGTTCGAATTCCTCTTGGCAACAAAAAGGACGTGGTCGAGGAGTTCGAAGAGGTATGGATAAATCAAATGTTGAATGTTATAGCTTCCATAGACGCGGCCATTATGCAAATGAGTGCAGGCCAAAAGGCGACAATCAAGCTGCCAATTGTGTTCAAGGAGACAATAATCACGAAGAAGATGAAGAGATCATGCATTGTTAATGGTAGCCACATTAAATGAAGCTCCAAGATGTCAGACTTGGTATTTGGATAAAGGCTGCACGAACCATATGTGTGGCTATAAGGAGCTGTTTACAGATTTGGATTACTCATTTCGCATGAGAGTAAAATTTGGTGACGGAAGGTTCGTTCTGGTGACAGGCAAAGGGATAATTCTTATCACTTTGAAGAATGGTGATCACAGGTACATTTATGATGTTTTTTATGTACCTGATATGAAAAGCAATCTGTTGAGTATGGGACAATTGGCCGAGAAGGGATATGTGATGCACATCTCTGGAAATCAATTCTCAATTTTTGATAAAGAAGGTAATTTGATTCTTAAATCCTTTTTATCAAAAATTCGTATGTTTCCAGTAGATAATAATGCTGGTGAATTCAAGTGCCTAAGTGCGGCCGGTGAATGATGAGTCGTGGTTGTAGCACTTACGTTTTGGGCATTTAAATTTTCAGAGTTTAGAAAATCTTTCCAAACATGATTTGGTGATTGGGTTACCCCATATTCACCACCCTGATCAATTGTGTGAGGCTTGTATTTTTGGAAAGAATCACAGGATGCCTTTCGTTAAGGAGCCTTGGCGTGCAAAATCCCCTTTGGAGCTAATTTATACAGATGTTTGTGGCCCGATGAACATATCATCAATAGGAGGTAATAAGTATTTTCTAACCTTCATTGATGACTTTTCGAAGAAAATATGGATTTACCTATTGAAGAACAAGGACGAGGTGATTCATTACTTCAAAATTTTTAAGGCATTTGTTGAAAGACAAAGTGGCAGATTAATCAAGATGATGCGTAGTGATAGAGGAGGTGAATACAAGTCCAATTATTTATAAAGTCATTGTGAAGAGCTTGGGTTGCAGCATAACATTACTTTTCCCTACACTCCTCAACACAACGAAGTGGCCGAGAGAGAATAGAACGATCATGGATATGGCAAGGAGCATGCTTAAAGCGAAAGGTATGCCAAATGATTTTTGGGCTGAAGCTGTTTCTTGTGCAGTGTATGTGTTGAATAGATCACCAACTCGGAGTGTTCCTAACAAAACTCCTATTGAGGCATGGAGTGGATTCAAAACCAATGTACAACACTTGAAGGTATTTGGGTCGATTACCTATGCTCATGTCCCTAAGGTAGCAAGATCAAAGTTGGATGATAGGGTAGTGAAGACCATTTTCATTGGATATAAGCATGTGGGATACAAGTTGTACAATCCAATGACAAAGAAGGTGATAGTGAGCCGAGATGTTACGTTTGCAGAAGATAAGACATGGGAATGGAATACAACAGCTGAAATGAACTTAAAAAAATGTGTTATTTACGTTTTAAATGAGGATGCAGCCCCTATAGCTCATCTTGAAGTTGCAACCCCTGTTGCTCAACCTAAAGTTGTAGCCCCCATTACAACTACCTTGGAACGACCACGAAGGTAACAACGACAACCTGTACATCTTCAAGATTACGAGGTAAATCTTGATGATGATGGGGAATTGGTCTACTTTGCTTTTCTTGCATATTCAGAACCTGTGGGATTTGCAGATGCAATTCAAAATCTCTAATGGAAAGAGGCTATGAACAATAAATTGAAGGCCATTGAGAAAAATAATACATGGCGGCTCACTGATATTCCAAAAGGATACAAGGCGATTGACGTGAAGTGGGTGTACAAGGTTAAAGTGAAAGCTAATGGTGAGATTGACAAACACAAAGCAAGCTTGGTGGCAAAGGGATTTGAGCAAAGAGAAGGCTATGACTACGAAAAAATATTTTCTCTTGTAGCCCGAATTGAAACTGTGAGGATTGATAATTGCTTTGGCTGCACAAAAGCAATGGAAAATTCACCAGATGGATGTCAAATTGGCATTTCTTAACGGCCCACTTGATGAAGAGGTTTACGTGAAGTAACCATCGGGTTTCATACAATCTGGAATAGAGGAGATGGTGTACAAGCTTAATAAGGCTTTATATGGCCTTAAGCAGGCTTCGAGAGCTTGAAACGAATTGATTCATTCCTTCATGATATTGGATTTCAAAAATGTCCATCAGATCATGGTCTTTATGTGAAGACTAATGATTATGGAGATTTACTAATCTTATGCCTCTATGTTGATGATGTGATTTTCACAGGAAACAATCTCAAGATGATTAGCAATTTCAAGCATATTATGATGAAGGAATTCAAGATGACCGATCTTGGTCTTATGTCTTACTTTTTGGGCATCGAAGTCATCCAAGGAGAAGATGGAATTTTCATTCATCAAAAGAAGTATGCTGCTGAATTTTTGAAGAAGTTCAAAATGGAAGATTCAAATCTAGTTAAGACCCTAGTTAAAACCGGACTGAAGCTTAATAAAAATGGCGATGAGCGCACTGTAGATGCAACGTACTTTAAGTAGATTGTTGGAAGCCTTCGATATCTCATGTGCACTAGACCCGACATTTGTTACGCCGTGGAATTGGTTAGTCTATATATGGAGTCACCTCGACATATTCATTTACAAGCAGTATAGAGGATTATGCGCTACATCAAAGGTACTGCACCTCTTGGTCTATTTTATGCTTCATCCAAGAAAATTGAGATCGTTGGTTACTCAGACAATGATTGGGGTGGAGATTCGGATGAGAGGAAGAGCACAAGTGGTCACTATTTTATGCTCGGAAAGACTGTTTGTTCATGGTTGTCAAAGAAACAACCAATCGTTGCATTATCCACTTGTGAAGCTGAGTTTGTAGCAGCAGCAGCAGGTGCTTGTCAATCGGTTTGCCTCCGCAATATCATGAGTCAAATTGGCGCTAATCTGGAAGGTCCAATTAAGATATACGTTGACAACGTTTGTGCAATTAATTTGGCAAAGAATCCAGTCTCTCATGGGAGAAGCAAACATATTGATATTCGATATCACTTCTTGAGGGACCAAGTTGGAAGAATATGATTAAGTTGGAATATTGCAGTTCAAAAGATCAAATTGCAGATATTCTGACAAAGCCATTGAAAATCGATGCTTTCATCAAGTTAAGAAACTTGTAGGGCATGAAGATTGTTCCAAATCAGAATTAAGGTGGGATGTTGTCAGTTAATTAATTCTGATTTTATAAGTTAAGAGTTATTTAATAAATTAGAGTTTGAATTAGTATTGGATTGGTGTCCTAGTTTGCAGGGTTGTTAGTATTGCGTTAGTGATTTGTTATTGGTCCTATTTTATAGCTTCTGGCAGTTGTAGTTTTTGCATATATATTGCAGCAGAAAATCAATAAATGATAAGTTCAGTTCCTCAGTATCATTTCTTATCCTGGAGTCATGTTTAATGAATTGCTTTCTATCTTGAGTTACAGCCCACTGTCACTTCTCTTCTAATTTATTTTCTACAGATAGGATCCATGAAATTTTGGCCCGAGAAACAATGAACGTCTAAATGAATTATATACTTATGGTCTAGACACTACCTTCAACCCAAAATCTTAAAGTAACGAGATATGAGTTTTTTTTCCCAATCATTTATTTATTATTCACTTATGTGATTAGTTTACTATGTAAGTTTAACTTCACAATTATCACAATAATAATATATAACTCAGTTGACAATGTAATTTCAGCATGTAAAAAGATATTCAAGTTTCGCCTCTCATCAAATACAGTTTACAAGAAAGTCGTGATTAAACCTCAAGCAAAATTTGTCAGAAAAGACAATTTTCTTTAAGAAACAAACATTCTATTAAATTAGAAATTAGTTGTCCAATTTGCAATAACAGCACTATATTTGGACACAACTTACTAATTAACCCATACTGACTCCTCATTATTACAAATCACTTTCAGCTAGTGTTTTAAAAATCTGGCCTAGGGGGATTTTTAAGAACACCCCCGCGATTTTGTAAAATCGGGTGGTGTTAGGCGGAGGACTGATTAGGCAGCGCCTAGGCGGTCCTAGGCGGCCTAGGCACCGATTTTTTAATTAAAAAAATCAATATTTTAATAAAAAAAAAATAACATAAAAAACTCGGTGTTCTAAAAATCGGGGCCTAAGCCTAGGCGGGATTCTTAGGAACATCGCAACGATTTTTTATTATTTTATGTTTTTTATGTTATTGTTTATTAAACTGAATTGTTAATGTTATCATTTTATTATATTAGACTATTAGTATTTATATTATAATAATTATTATATATTATTAAATATTAAAATAATAAAAAAATTGAATCGGCCTAATCTCCGCCTAGCTCCCGCCTAGCACCTGACGCTTTTTAAAAAATTGCTTCCAGCTATGCCAACGGGCGCCATCTGATCAGCTCAAACCTCAACTGTAAATCATATTTATTTGTAAAAAATAAAAGAACAAAAACGGAACCGGAAGATTTTCGCTGTAAATTTTACTGCCAACTCAGCAACTCCAAGTCAACCCGCTGTTTTTCACAACCCTAATTTATACTCAACGCAACCGCACGTAGATCTTGTCCGCCCATCAATCCTCAGATCTAGCCCTTCAGAAGCGAGTATAAATTCTTTCTTATTCCCCGCAAGTAGCACCTCTCAACAATTTGTTCTGATTCTATCGGCTACATCGGTGACACAGAAAAGTGACTGTCACTAAAAAATCTCAACCACCCAATTATATTCCGCCACGTCACAAAAGTCAAAAGTCTATATGCTCACGTAGCACTACATAACTTACACTTCACGGACCATCAATTTACAATCAATTCAATTCAATTCACATCTTTTTCTGAAATTAAAATTAAAAATAACGAAGAAAATGGAGACAGAGAGTATGGATCTAACAACTTATCTGTCTTCTCTTTCTCACATGAATGATTCTACAATGCTTGACATAGTATTGTAAAGTACCACAAATCTATTCATTAAGTTTTATAACATTATAATGAACCAATCACAATATACAATGTTGAATTTATAAATTAATTTTAATAAAATTTTCTCTTCCCACTATTTCAATACTCAAAATCGCACATTCCTCCATTTTCTCTTCCGACTAAGTAAATTTTCTGTCTTTTTTCTTTTACCGGTCTCACTCTCATCTACTCTTTCTATTATAAGTAAATAGGGTAATTTTGAACTTGAGATTTAAACTTTTTTAACTAATTAGTATTCTTTCTTCACAACTTCTTAATGTCTTCTACTGTTCATGGATTCCATTTGAACAACATAAGGTATATAGAGATGGATTTTAGTTAAGAACCTAATGAGTTACACTGTATATTTGAAAGCAAAGAAACTAAATTTTATGAAAATCAAAAGAGATATTATATATTTACAGTTTTTCAAAAAAGAAACGAAATTCGTTTCCCTGAAATTTATTTTTTTATTAATTAGAGGTAAACAAAGAAAAATGGAGGATTAGATTTATTTGCAAAATGTTTGAAGAGTAAGTTATCAATTGAGGGAGAAAGAACTGAGAGAATATGCATATATATCTAAAAGAGAAATTTCAAGAAAGATTAGTTATGATGAAGAACTAAAATAAGTCACCCTTTTCATTATCATATGAGCATAATGTTGCTCAAAATTAACCGAAACTTTCGATATACAAGAGGAAATTTAAAAAAAAAAGTTTCATATCTCTTATTTGAAATCTTCAGCAGATCTGTTAAATCAAAATTTTCTATAACAAATCTATATTGTTTTTGTCCTTTTTTTTACTTTCAAGCACACGATTTGTGCAGTTAACAGATTCCATGATAATAAATATATGTTTTAAATTTGTTTGGATTCTGTAATCAAAAGACAAAAATAGCCTTATTTCAACATTATTGTTCCACTTTAGATAAGGTTAT
>CATIWQ010922332.1:0-12980 GCA_949673415.1 Euphorbia schlechtendalii | reverse complement strand
ACGTCTACTTTGAATTCGGTCTCGGCCCATACAGAACCTCCGCTAGGATGCTATTCTTTGTGAATATCGAACAAATGAATGTTGAAGAATGAAAACTTTTATTGATAAGTGCTTTGCAATTACACTCATACAACAAAGGCTCGAATATGTAGAGAAATCTAGTGATCGAATAAGGATTTGAATCACTTATACATTTTCTCGCTAACGCTTATGAACATAGCAAAATCTGGACATTTTTACTCTCTATCTATGCATACACATGCACTATAACACACACATAATCACTCACAATCTATGCCCACGAAATTGGTGAGCTTGGAGCCCTATTTATAGAGTATGAAGTGTTTCATCTATCCAAACGAAGGGTTGTGTCCATTGGTGAATGATTGCATCTCTTCATGATGATTGGTTGAGAAGCTTTGACTCCACAATGGATAGGCACCTTTTCATGATTGGTTGACTTATGATAAGTGTCTTTTCGTTGGTAGTTGATGGTGGTTGATCATGCTTATCTAGCGGTTGATGGCGGTTCATCATATAATACCAGAAAACCGTCCAAGTCGCGACCGCGATACACATGTCGCGACCGTGAATCTTTGATTGGTAGACTTCTGTTTCTGAAGTAAATAAGTCATGACCGTGAATTGAGTTTTACTCAGAAATCTTCTTGTAATTTCACCGATCTTCGACAGCTTCGATCCTAAGCCAAATCTTTAAGTTCTATGCATCTTTTTGCACCTTTTTAACTCTTTTTTCATAGAATTCCACTTTACATCATTTTACTCCCAAGATTTACCTAGTATCTACATTTGCATAAAAAACAACTACATACCACGTAAAATCTTTTATCTAAAGTATAAAAATGACTAAAACTATAGTGTTTAATGTGTGAAATTAATGTGATAATAAGTGTAATTATACACTTATTAACACGTATATGCAATTCTCACACCCCATAGCTCCAACTATGTCATTGCACTTTTACGGTATGAATTAGTCATGGACTTTGTCTCATCAATGAACATATACATATTTAATACTCTAAATATATGATGCCAACGAGATACATAAATAAAAAGCATTGATAAGCAACAAAGATGCCTTAAATATATTAACAATAATCCGAAACCGTTTATACATTATAGCTAATAAAGATATATAACCCTAATTGCCTCTAGGGCATACATCATGTCTAACAATCTTCCTCTTGCATTAGAGCCAATTACCCAAGTGCTTCATGCCATACTCGTTAATATGATGGTCATGTTTAACCTGAGTCAATGGCTTAGTTAGCCCATCCGCTAGATTCTGGTCCATCAAGATGTATTCTAAATGTAAATCTTTCTTGGCTATTATCTCCTCAAAGAAATGGTATTTTATGAGTTCATGTCTGTTTCTTTGATGAGACCGTGGTTCCTTTGCTGAGCAATAGCCCCATTGTTATCGCAATAGACCACTATTAGATTTATAATGCTGGACACCATACCAAGATCACCAATAAATCCCTTAAGCTAGATAGCTTGCTTAGCCGCTTCTAAAGTAGATATGTACTCAGATTTTTTAGTTGAATAGATAGTCATATCTTGTTTGAAACGTTTCCAAACAACTGCCCCTCCATTTAACATAAACACATCTTGATTAGGACTTGTAATCGTCCCTGTTAAACTAAAAATTATGTCAATGTATCCCTTCACAGAGAGATCACCTTCTCCATATACCAAAAACATATCCTTAGTCCTACGTATGTACTTCAGGATAGTTTTAATAGCCATCCAGTGCTTCTCACCTGAGGTAGATTGAAATTTGCTCGTGACACTCAACGCATGTGAGATGTTAGGCTGAGTGCATACCATAGCATACATGATAGAACCTATCACTGAGGTATAAGGTATTCCATTCATGTGTAGTCTCTTTTCTTATATTCTTGAACACTCGGATTTAGAAAGGTTAATCCCATGAGATATTGGGTGATACCCTTTCTTGACTGCTCAAGGTTAAATTTAGCCAAAACCTTGTCTATGTATGTACTTTGCGATAGACCTAGCATCCTTCTAGATCTATCTTGATAGATCTTTATACCAAGTATAAAAGGTACTTCTCCAATGTCTTTCATAGAGAACTTCTTTGACAACCATGACTTAACTGTCTAAAGAAAATGAATATTGTTTCCTATCAGTAATATGTAATTGACATATAGTACAAGGAAAATGATTGCACTCCTATTAGCCTTCTTATATACACAGGGCTCATTAGTGTTTGACACAAAACTAATTTTTCAGATTATCTCGTCAAACCTAATATTCCAACTCCTTGATGCATGCTTAAGTCCATAAATGGACTTCTACAACTTACATACCTTCGAGCTATCCTTGGAAGTAAAACCCTCAGGTGGTGCTATAAACACATCCCTTTCCATATTTCCATTAAGGAATGTTATCTTCACATCCATCTGCCAAATCTCATAACCGTAATGAGCGGCAATGGCAAGGAGTATCCTGATACACTTTAGCATGGCCACCGGTGAAAAGGTTTCATTATAGTTAAAGCCGTCTTTTTTACTATACCCTTTTGCAACCAGCCTTGCTTTATAGGTAACTATGTTACCGTCCATATCCATTTTCTTCTTGAAAACCCACTCTCATCCTATAGGCCTAATCCCACTTAGAGCATCAATCAAGCTCCGGACTTGATTTTCGTACATGGAGTCCATCTCCGACCTCATTGCTAGAAGCCATTTATCTAATTTCGAGCTTTCCATTGCCTCCTTGTAAGTCATGGGCTCATCATCTTCCATAAGGAAGAGATGTTTATCATCAGTGATGAGAAACCCATATCGCTAGAGAGAAATTAGTGCCCCACCTGACCTACGCAATGTCAGTGTTGTAATATGTTGTTCCATGCTTACACTATCTTATGTAATAGGTGTAGGTATAATCAGTTGATTGTCTATTTGATCTTCTTGAGTGCCTAACTCAAGATTGCTCCCACTAGCTTTCTCAAGTATATGCTCCTTCTCGAGGAATTGAGCATTTCTAGAAACAAAGACTTTTTGTTCCTTGGGATCATAAAAGGTATACTCCATAGTCTCCTTAGGGTAACCTATATATAGACACCTATCAGAATTAGCACCTAGCTTATCTGAACTTGTCCTTTTTACATAAGCAAGACATCCCCAAAATCTCAGGTGAGAAAGAGCAGGTTTTTTACCATACCATAATTTGTATGGAGTTTGATCAACTGATTTAGAAGGTACTTTATTTAGTATATAAACTATGCTCTCAATTGCATAAACCCAAAAGGATATATTGAGTTCTACTTTGCTCATCATGGACCGAACCATATCGAGTAGGGTTTGATTTCTCCTTTCTAACACTCCATTGTGTTGGGGGTCTATAAGGAGGTGTCCATTGGGATAAAATACCATTATCCCTTAGTTAATCCTGAAACTCTTAGCTTAAGTATTCATCTCCTAGATCAAATTGAAGGGTCTTGATACTTTTCCCAAGCTGTTTCTCTACTTGGATTTTAAACTCTTTAGATTTCTCAAAACTCTCAGACTTGTACTTCATAAGGTATAAATAACCATATAGCGAGTAATCATCGATAAAGGTTATGAAGTAGACAAAACCCTCATGTGTCTTAACCCTCGTTGGACCACATAGATTGGAATATATTATTTCCAAGGTACTAGTGGCACACTAACCCTTTCCTTTGAAAGGTTTCTTAGTCATCTTCTCCATTAAACAAGGTTCGCATGCACCATAGGATTCCCATTCCATTGGGCCTAAGTCTCCACATTTGTGTAACTTAATTAAGCGAGTCTTATTTATATAGCCTAGATGAAAGTGCCATAAGTATGATGATTTCTCATTATCTAATCTCAATTTCTTAACAATGTTCATATTTAGAATTTCAATTTTAGTATCTAGAACATAAATGCCATCAACAGATATTCCATAAGCATAAAGAACATTATCATGTCGAATTAGACATTTATAATTAGAAAATAAAATTTCAAATCCCTCTGTTGCTAAACACGTAATAGAAATAATATTCTTAGTGATAGTAGGAATATAATAGCAATTGTTCAAATCTAAAACTAGGCCAATAGGCAAATGAATGTGATATGTCCCTACAGCTATTGCAACAACCCGTTCCATTTCCAACTCTTAGGTCCATTTCCCTCTTTGCAAGCCTCCTACTATTCCGCAATCCCTACATGGAAGTACAGATATGAATACCACAACCAATATCTAATACCCAAGTAGACTCATAGGGAACTGTAGAGAAACTCTCTATCATAAACATACCTAAAGTAGATGCCTCACTTGGCCTCTTCTTCACTTATTTAGAAATCTAAACCTTACAATCCTTCTTCTAATGGTCAGCCTTGCCACATCGGAAGTAGACATTTGCAGTTCCTTTCTTACTTTTCTTCTTCTTACTGATGTTCTTCTTGATACTCAAACCCTTTCCAAAACGGGACCCACCCTTGGAAGGTTTAGGTTTCTCGACCAAAAGTATAGCCTTTGGATCTTTTCGAATCTTAGGCTCTACCATTTTAAGCATGTTGACCAACTCGGATAGTGTGGCGTTGATCTTGTTCATATAATATTTAGTCACAAATTTTGAATAAATATAAGTTAATGAGGTAAGGATCAGATCTACACATAATTCATGATCCATAACAAAAACCCAGTCGAGTCAGCTTCTTTATATATAACCCAATGTTTAAGAGAATGTTGTGGTCTTGAAGTACCAGCCTGCATCTTCATTCCGAATATTAGTTTTGATGTATCAAATCTCTTAGACCTGGCCTACTCTAGAAAGAACTCATGAAGATGGAGAATTATGGTATTGAGGTCCATGCTCTCATGTTGTTTCAGCATCAGGCTCATTAGGGAAGGGCTCATCTAGAACATAAGCTATCCTTTCATATTTGAGGACTATCCTCACCACCCTAAACCAATCAGTAAAGTTTGAACCATCTAATTAGTTGTCAAGAATTGAGCGAAGGTTTTTGTTCGAATTCATTATTCAACCTAGATATAAGATAGAATTTGTTTAGACATTAGTATATGTACATGCATTTAATATAAGGTCTTTAATTAAACACATAATTCCTACTATTTTCTCGATATTCAAATAGCCCCTTCTATTTAAATTTGGGAAATTTGGTAGAACCAATTTTCCTTGATAGGTAGCATCCATAGCTACTCATCATAAGCCTCGCTATAGCAGGTCAAGCCATAACAAGATAACCATGGTTGGAACCCATCCATTTGCATCTCATGCAACTGCTAATCCATTTGAGTTCTGTTTCTTAAGACATGCGTACCCAATTATACAACTCCTCAAATGTGTCTCTAATATGGCATTAGCTCTAATAATATGAACAACTAACCCATTCTGGTTAAGGCATTAACCCCATCTATCTCATGACTAAACACATGTTAAGGGAAGGCATGTTGTACATGTGCTTACAGCCTTTAATAAGGTTCGTATCATGACTTATGATGGGAAGACTATATACTGCCTTAATATTGTTGTGGGGATTTTATTGGTGTCACTGGTCTCGCCTTAGTTTAGGTATAATACGATGGATATGATTATGAAAATAATAATTCAGGGCTAGTTAGAATTATTAACTCTAAGGGAACATGCTCGGGACTGGTATATTATAATCATTCTATTATGCCTAGACTCCACATTGCATGCAAAACAAGCAAGGTCCATGTTTAAGTCATTGCACCTATGTCTATAAAAATTAATTTAACAACTCGTATCATCCTAATTACCAGGATATGAATAAGTATGACCCAAAGTATAACAACTCCTATACAAGGTAACCGGTATCTCAGGTTTGAGGATATATGTACTACTACTACTACTACAATAAGACATGATACCAATACATGGATATAGTTATTTCTGAGTGTCTGTCTTATAGTGGTCTCTAATGTATTACCTGAATACGTTCATGTGTTAACTCAAGGTACCACCTTCAGCTGGTGAGATTGGCTGCTTGGATCCAATTCAAGGAGTAAGCCTACACATGCTAGTCTATCCGTTCCATTGATGTCCAGTCCCAATAAAACTATGACTTGGGATATTTAAACTATTCATAGTAACACATATATGCATTTCTCACACCACATAGCTCCCACTATGTCCTCTCACTTTTACGCTATAAAGTAGTCACAAACTTTGTCTCATCAATGTGCATATACATATTTAATACTATACATATACATAAATAAAAAGCACTAATAAGCAACAAAGATACCTTAATTATTATTAACAATAATCTGAAACCTTTTGTACATTATAGCTAATAAAGATATATCGCTCTAATTTCCTTTAGGGCATACATCATGTCTAACAAGCTTCTCATCAATTACTCCAAAAATGATGTCATTAACATAGATTTGGACTAGCAACACATCTTCTCTTCTTCACCGAATAAATACAGTTGTATCTGCTTTCCCTCTTTCATAACCTTTGTTGATTAGGAAATTGGTCAACCTCTCATACCAAGCTCTTAGAGCTTGCTTCAATTTGTAGAGAGCTTTCTTCAGTTTAAAGACATGATCAGGATTCTTCGGATCTTCAAAGAATAGAGGCTGGTGGACATAGACTTCCTCTTGAATGAATCCTTTCAGGAATGCACTTTTCACATCCATTTGAAACAATTTGAAGTTCATATGGGATGCGAAAGTACATAGAATTTGAAAAGCTTCAAGTTGAGCTACAAGAGCATAAGTCTCATCATAATCAATGCCTTTTTACTGATTGTATCCTTGAACAACAAGCGCATCCTTGTTCCTGACAACAATGCCATCTTCATCAAGCTTGTTCTTGAACACCCATTTGGTGCCAATGATTGATTTTCCTTTGGGCTTTGGAACTAGATCCCAAAAATCATTGTGCTTGAACTTATCCAGAACCTCTTACATCGTGATCATCCAATAATCATTTCCTTTTGCATCTTTGAATTTCTTGGGTTCAATTGAAGAGATGAAAGCTAGATGGCTCATCATTCTCCTAGGCTAACCTCGTGTCATGATAAGATTATTAACATCATCAATAATGCTTTCGAGAGGGTGATTACGATGAGTTCTAATCTCTTATGGTAGACTCGGATCTACTATGAGAGGTTTTACATTTGGTTATTGAGGTTGAGATTGGTCTTCTTCTTCGTTGAAGTTGATTGAAAGATCTTCATCTTGTTTGACTTGCTCAGCTTCAGGTTCTTATACAGGTTTTGGCAGCATAGAGAGTGGCATGCTGAGTTGATTTTTACTCCTTCATCTTCATTAGATGGACGTCTATCGACTTTGTTAGTTTCATCGAAAACTACATGTGTAGACTCCTCAAATACATCGATTCTCTTGATATATATTCTATATGCCCTGCTGTTAGTTGAATATTCTAGAAATATACCTTCATCATGTTGGTTAATCAAGATAGTAATTGAACATGCATAGGTTGCAAGGTGGAAATCAAAAACTTAAAATTAACTTGAGTATCTCCTAAGCATGCCATGATTGATATAATATAGGTTAAAACATTCTATAGATGTTGTTAGGCTTTTAAAATATATAAAAGAAACCTAGCATCTAAAGATTAAAGCATTACTAGTTGATGCGTGCTTGATCTCTCTTTTGGTAGCGACGTTCCCTTTGAGTAATTCTGATGGCACAAGCTTCCAAACTAGGAGAGCCTCTATAACTTAATCCACATGGATTTTCACTGACCAAAACCTCAAAGAGGAAGAACTCATCGATTAATAGTAGTTTCCAAACAACTTGTAAATCAACCCCAAAATCCAAAACTGAAAGCTCACTTAAACTTAGAGACTTATAAAAGAACTCTTCAATTTGTCTAGAGAAACTCGTGGGGGAACTCGCACAACAAAAGAAGAGGGGAAAGAAATTAGAGAGAAAACAAGCTCAAAGCTTTTTGGTGTGTGTTAATTAATGAGGCTTTGAAAGTCTATTTATAGGAAAAAAATGGAGGAGTGTTAGACTCCAGCTCTAACTCTACATGGGATGGGATAAAGCCATCCCATGTATAGTGGGTCAACTGCGCGGGTCATGGTGGCCTGCGAGTTTACCCGTGTGCCACATGAGGGAAGCCATAGCGGGCTTCCCTCATATGCTGCAAGCCTAACCAGCCCATGCTAGCTGGCTTGCCACTTGCCCTGGGCTCTAGCGACCCACGAGATTTTCAGCTCGCGGGGAAGCCGCCCAGGCCCCACCTCGAACAACCCGTGTTCTTTTCGAGGCCCACTTACAACGGGAAAATTCCCTTGCTTGGTGTGATTATTTTCCCTATCTTTTCATTATTCCTTTGAATTATTAATTCGATTAAACTAATTAATAATTCCTCTCACTGATTTCACAACTTATATTTTTGGTATAGACCCAATCCATAGGTTCTTTACATGATCCGATAAAGACCCAAAGTGTGTGACCTATAGGTTAACCTAAACTTGGCTTCCCACCCAGGAACCTTTAGGCTCAGTGTTCTAGACCGTCATGGAACTCGATAGCTCTAGACGATCAAATGGGCTTTCTAACAAAGGCGTATGATTCCCCGATACTTGGAACGTCACATCCCTGTGACTTGATCTAGTTTTGTAGTAGTAACTAGTACAATACACTCCTTCCATCAGGTTAAGTACAATTAAATTTATTGAGCTCGGATTAAGTGTCAGCTCATGTAATAGCCATAACTATCTTGGAATTAGACTTGTTTATGAACAACACCACTTAGCGGTTTTGTATCTTGATTGACTAGAAACCCATTCCATCAATCGTATACTTTGATAAGAGGTTTTTGAGTGTGTCGTTTCAACAAGGATCCCTAAGGTACATCTCCATTACATTACTATATCAAGAGTGATGGATCCCATCTTGATTACACTGCTTACCAACATGTGATCATCGCTATACCTGTAATCACCCGTGTCATCCTGATTACCAAGGTCTGAATAAGTATGACCCAAAGTATAATAACTCCTACATAAGGTAACCGATATCTCAAGTCTGAGGATACTCATACTGCTACTATAATAAGACATGACACCAACAAATGGAAATAGTTATTTCCGAGTATCTATCTTATGGTGGTCTCCAATTTATTAACCGAATACATTCATGTGTTAACTCAAGATACAACCTTAGCTCGTGAGATCGGCCATTTGGAATTAATCTAAGGAGTACGCTTACACATGCTAGTCTATCCGCTCCATTGATGTCCAGTCTCAATGGAACTATGACTAGGGATATTTAGACTATTCATAGTAACATGTACGTGCAGTTCTCACTCAAGATAGCTCCCTCTATTTCCTTGCACTTTTATGCTATGAATTAGTCACGGACTTTGTTTTCATCAATGTGCATATACATATCCAAACATATATGATACCAATTAGATATAATTAAAAATAAGCATTGATATGTAACAAAGATGCTTTGATTATTATTAATAATTCAAAACTGTTTGTACATTATATCTAATAAAGATATATCACCCTAATTGCCTCTAGGGCATACATCATGTCTAACAATCTCTCACTTGCAGTAGAGCCAATTGGCCATGTTCTTTATACCATACTCATTAACATACTGGTCATGCTTAACCTGAGTCAATGGTTTGGTTAGCCCATCCGTAAGATTCTGATCCGCTGAGACGTATTCTAAAATTATATCCTTTCCAGTTACCATCTCATTTGCGAGATGGTACTTTGTGAGTATATGTTCATTTCTATGGCTAGACCATGGTTCCTTTGCCTAAGCAATAGCCCCATTGTTTTCACAATAAACCACAATCAGATTTACAATGTTGGGCACCACACCGACATCACCAATACATCTTGTAAGCCATATACAGCTTGCTTAGCAGCTTCTGAGGTAGCTAAATAATAAATCGGTAGTCTATCCTGTTTGAAACTCTTCCAAACAACTGCCTCTACATTAAACATAAACACATAACTTAACTAGGACTTATAATCATCCCTGTCAGACTGAAAACTCGGGTGTATCCCTTTAAAGTGAGATTACCTTCTCCATATACTAAAAACATATCCTTAGTCATGCTTAAGTACTTGAGGATAGTTTTATCAATAGTCTAGTACTTCTCACCTAGGTCAGATTGAAATTTGCTCATGACACTCAACGCATGTGAGACATTAGGCCGAGTGCATACTATAGCCTACATGATGGACCCTACCACTGAGGCATGGGGTATTCCATTCATGCGTAGTCTCTTTTCTTGTGTTCTCGGACACTCAAATTTAGAAAAGTTAATCCTGTGAGACATAGGGAGATAACCCTTTCTTAACTACTCAAGTTTAAATCTAGCCAAAACCTTGTCTATGTATGTACTTTATGAAAGACCTAGTAGCCTTTTGGATCTATCTCGGTTAATTTTAATACCAAGTATAAAAGCTGCTTCTCCTAGGTCTTTCATGGAGAACTTCTTTGACAACCACATCTTAACTATCTGAAGAAAAGGAATATCATTTCCTATTGATAATATGTCATCGACATATAATACAAGGAAAACGATCGCACTCCCACTAGCCTTTTTATATACATATGGCTCATTAGTATTCGATACAAAATCAATTTCTCGGATTATCTCACTAAACCTAATATTCCAACTCCTCGATGATTGCTTAAGTCCATAAATGGACTCTTGCAACTTGCATACCTTAGAGCCATCCTTAGATGTGAAACCCTCGTGTTGTGTCATAAACACATCCCTGTACAGATTCCCGTTAAGGAATGCTGTCTTCACATCCATCTACTGAATCTCATAATCATAATGAGCGACGATGGCAAGGAGTATCCTGATAGACTTTAGCATGGCCACCAATGAAAAGGTTTCATCATAGTCAATGCCTTCTTTTTTATTGTACCCTTTTGCAACCAACCTTGCTTTATAGGTAACTATGTTACCGACTATGTTGGTTTTCTTCTTGAAAACCCACTTGCATCCTATGGGCTTAATCACACTTGGAGCATCAACAAAGTTCCAAACTTGATTTTAGTACATGGAGTCCATCTCTGATCTCATGGTTGAAAGCTATTTATCAGATTCTAAGCCTTCCATTACCTCTTTGTAGGTCTTGGGCTCATCATCTTCCATAAGGAAAAGATGTTTATCATCAGTGACGACAAAACGGTATCGCTCGGGAGCGCTGGGAGCCTGACCTATGCAATGTCGGTGTTATAATTAGCTATTCCATGCTTACACTATCTTGTGTAACAGGTGTAGGTATAATCAATTGATTGTTTGTTTGATCTACTTAAGTTCCTAACTCAAGAATGCTCCCACTAGCTTGATCAAGTATATGCTCATTCTCGAGGCATTGAGCATTTCTGGAAACAAGGACTTTCTGTTCCTTGGGATCATAAAAGGTATACCCTATAGTCACCTTACGGTAACCTACAAATAGACATCTATCAAACTTAGCACCTAGCTTATCTGAACTTGTCCTTTTAACATATGCAGGACATTCCCAAACTCTCAGGTGAGAAAGATCGGGTTTCTTACCATACCATAAATCGTATGGAGTTTGATCAATTGATTTAGAGGGTACTCTGTTTTGTAAATAAACTGTGCTCTCAAGTGCATAACCCTAAAAGGATCTGCTGAGTTCTTCTTAGCTCTTCATGGATGATAAGTGTATAATTACACTTATTATCATATAAATTTTATACAACAAACACCATAGTTTTAGTCATTTTTATACTTCATATAAAAGATTTCACGAGGTATGTAGTTATTTTTTATGAAGATGTAGATACTAGGTAAATCTTGGGAGTAAAATGAGCTCAGGTGGAATTGTGTGAAAAAAGAGAAAAAAAGGTGCAAAACGATGCGTGGAACTTAAAGATTTGGCTTAGGATCAAAGTTGTCAAAGATCGATGAAGTTACAAGAAGATTTTTGAAGAAAACTTAATTAACAGTTGCGATAATACCTCGTGGTTGCGACCGGTTCACTTCAGAAACAGAAGTCTGCCAACAAAGATTCACGGTCGCGACATGTACATCGCGATCATGACATGGATGGTTTTCTGGTATTATCTTATTAACTACCAACCGCCAGATAAGCATGACCAACCGCCATCAACTACCAATGAACAGACACTTATCAAGAGTCAACCAATCATGAAAAGGTGCCTATCCATTATGGATTGAATCAAAGCCTCTCAAGCAATCACATTGAAGAGATGTAATCTTTCACCAATGGATGTGACTCTTCATTTGGATAGATGAAACCCTTCGAACTCTATAAATAAGGGTCCAAATCTTACAAATTTTTTGGCACATGGTGCAGTGAGACAGAGGAAAAATATTAGAGTGCATGAGTGAGATATGGTGTGTGTATAGATAGAGAGTTTGCTACGTTCATAAGCTTTAGCAAGAAAATGTTTAAGTGATTCGAATCCTGTTTCGATCACTAGATTTCTCTATATTCTCGAGCGATTGTTGTATAAGTGCACTTGCAAATAACTTATCAATAAAAGTTTTCATTTTTCAATATTCGTTTGTTCAAAGTAGACGCAGGAATTGCAAGAATTGACGACTCCCATTAAATAGTGGATACAGTTTGATCAACTTTAGCTTTCACTTACATACCTTACAACTTTGCTTTGCTTTCTACTTATACTTTCTATTTCAAAGTTTATGATATGTCTATGTGTCATAATGCGTATTTTGTGTCAAGTCTTTCATGTTAATCAAGTTATATGCGTTGGAGTTAATTTTAAGAGTAGTTTTAGGGTTAACAATATCTTGTATAATCACTGGATCTATGATATAATGCTGTTTAGTGAGCCAACATTTTTGGAATGGTAACTTGCTAAATGTGGCTATGTGAGAGCGACCCGTACTAAGCATAGTATTGATGTTGTCCAGGTTTATATGATAGTCTTAATTCGTTTGCGCTAGATCTAGAAAAGCCA
>CATIWQ010922299.1:0-22672 GCA_949673415.1 Euphorbia schlechtendalii | reverse complement strand
TTCATATTTTTTGCTAAAGTTTAACATTTAAACTCAATTTTATGATTTATACTACAAATATATTTGGAATTATTTTTTCACAATTATTTTTTAGTAATAAATTTTAATTTTTTTTAGTTGAAACAATTAATAGTTAGGCCCGCGGGCCCGGCTTGGTTTTAATTATTTTATTAAAGGCCAGGCCCAACCCGAACCCGATGTATTTTTTCATGGGTTTGGGCCGGGCTTGGGCTATTCATTATTTAGCTAGGCTCGATAAGGCCCGAACCCGGCCCGGCCCGGCCCATGCCCAGGTCTACCCAAAGGTAAAAACCAATCATAAATGTACATCCAAACACCAAATTACCTCATTTTCCTTTTTGAAAAGGAAAAGAATTTATAAGGACTCTATTTTAAGTTACCAAGCAGGACCCACATTTCTTGGATAAGAGGACATTTTGGTCACTAAGCATCTTTCAGTTTTTGCTTCAAAGCAAAGTTGAAGATCTTTTACGGCCTTTTTTGTACTGGCAATGTCACCGGCGAGCCTTGCTTGTTTCTCGATGTTCTGTAGCTGCTCTATCGCCGACTCTAAATTCGCCTGGATTTCCATTCACATAGAATAAGAAATTATCTTCAAGCTATAGTTGGGCGAAATCTTAAATTCTAATGGGTGGTGTTAAATCCCGAGCGCTATCCACCAAACCACCATTAATTAAAAAAAGTCTTCTATTTTATTACTAACGTCTCCACCAATACACAAGTGTTATTTAAAAATGCCTCCTCCATTGGATTCTATCCAATTTCAGTTGAAAAAATAGGCATTTGGAGAAAAAGGTCACTTCGATGGCTGGGCATCATACCATAATGCATGTCCAGTGGCTTGGGTGTTATGGCGAAACGCCCATCCACAGTGTGAGCTTTCTCTCTAAACACCCAACCGATGGTTAGGCGTTTTCCTCAAACGTCTACGCCATTCATTTATGAATGAATGACAAAACAGACTTTTGTGCGAGCTCCTTTACGAAATTTAGGGCAGGGAATAACATTTCAGAATTCTAATTTAGGGTTTCTAATTCAATTCAATACATAATAATGGAAATTAAGAAAAGGATGAAGGTGGGAGAGGTATGATGATGGTTGCAAGTAAATAAAAAGGGAAGATTCGAGTTAATGGGAAAAAGTAAAAGATAAAAAATTAGAGCATTAACGATTGCGACAATAAAGCGGTATTAATTTTGGTGAACATAATATTAACTAGTAGTAAGAGAGAAAGAATAACAGAATTCTAGAGGGAGAAGCTATGAGAATTTTCTAGTGAATTTCTTATTCAAAGAGAAAAGTGAATTGGCTTAATACAGCCGTTTATTGGAAATAAGACATACAAGGAAAAACCGTTAACAATACAGCTCCCAAAACGGAGAGTTTAAGTAATCAAACTAAAGTCAACAATTAAAAGAAAGTCAAGTGGCCTATGAAATTAGCCACGCATCATTCACCTTCCCTTAAAGAAATGATTCTACTGCAAAAATAGGAAATTGGACACGAATTACTGATGCAAATTCCCAAATTGTTGTTCTTTAGTTTCGCCTTACCAATGAATCAATAACTTGGTATCAGCTTGATTGCCCCTTTTAACAAAGTGACGTTCCAAAGTTGCCATTGACGATTTCCTCCCCGAATATGCTACTATATCAGACAATTAACCTTCTTCTTGAGCTAAGAAAAGTGCAATACAGGATGAATAGCAAAATGGATAGGCATTGCTAACGATAAGCCACCTCTCCAACCTTGTCCTCCACTTGGAAAGGATTGAAATATAGGGGAGCGAGCTTGTTGTCAGAACTCTATACAACACTCTGTTGTCTATATGGTTTGAGCTTGCTAAAAACCCAATCACCAATTTCAAACTTCCTTTCTAACCTTCCTTTATCTAACAATTGCTTCATTCTCTTTTGTGCACACTCCAATTGATACTTCATTGTTTGCAACGCCATTTCCCTACTAGTCAATAATTTATTCACATTTGCCAATTGAGAATCTCTTGGAATATAGGGAACATGGATGGGTGAATGAATTCCATACATTGCCTCATGGGGAGTAGAGTGAAAGGAAGTATTGTACCATCATTTTGTTAAGGGAAGCCAATTGTACGATTGCTCAGGGAGTTGGTGAGTTATACATCTCAAATATGCCTCAAGACACCTATAAACCACTTCAGTTTGCCCATCTAATTGAGGATGATAGGTAGTAGACCTTGCCAACTGGACCCCTTGTTACTTGAACTCTTGTAACTTGAACAACTTAATAGAAAAAACTCAAGAAAATAGGATCCTTGTCACTTACAATTGAATTAGGAAGTCTATGTAGCTTATAAACTTCGCACAAATAAACCTTGGCTACAAATTCTATAACATAGGATGTTTCAATCCCAAAAAATGAGCAGCCTTGGTTAACCTATCAACAACAACCAAGATCACTTCCTTGTCACAAGACTTAGGTAATCCCTCAATAAAATCCATACTAACATCCATCCAAATATTTTCTAGTATAGGCAGTGGTTGTAATAGTCTAAGATGCTTAACTGGTTCATATTTACAGGTTTGGCAAAACATACAAGCACTAATATAGTTTTTGACATCCATCTCTAATCCTTTCCAAAAGAAAAATTAGCCTAATCTTTTGGAAGTGGTAAGAACTCCTGAATGACCACCATGTGTAGAATCCTTCTAAGTTCCTCATCATTTCCAACCACCATTTTTCCCTTCCTCCTTCAAATCTCTCCTTGTTAAGTGAAAACTCCTTCTTGACCACTATTATCAGTTTTAAAATCATCAATCAATGCTTTAACTACATCATCCTTTTCCCAACTGGACATAATTTTTAGTAGCAGGCTACTAATAGTAGTAGACATAGTTAGAGAAGCCAAATAAGGCATTGGCAACCAAGATAAAGCATCTGCACCACCATTCTCAGATTTTTGCTTGTACATAATTTCAAAATCATAGCCAAATAACTTGGTAATGTATTTCTATTGTTTGGAAATGTATTATTGCTTGATCCATACTAGAGCTATAAACCAAGATGTCATCAAAGAAAACTAAGACAAACTTCCTCCGGGAACTTCTAAAAACATCATTCATTAAACTTTGAAATGTGGAGGAAGCATTGGTCAAACCAAATGGCATGGCAAGGAATTCATAATGTCATTCACGAGTTCTGATGGCAGTTTTGTGTATATCAACAACATCCATTCGAATTTGATGATATCTAGAGGTGAGATCAAGCTTGGTGAAAACAGCGGCACTATAAAGCTCATCAAATAGTTCTTCTATTATAGGAATAGGAAATATATCCTTGATTGTTTTAGTGTTCAATTGCCTGTAGTCAATACACATTCTCTAGCTCTCATCCTTCTTTTTCACCAAAAAGACTAGACTTGAATAAGGATTGATACTATGCCTAATTGTACCATTTTCCAACAATTTCTTGACTAACTGCTCAATTACATCCTTCTACAAAGGTGAGTATCTATAAGGCCTGAGATTCACAGGAGCAACCCCTTCTTGTAAAGGAATTTTATTATCATGAGTCCTTGGTGGAGGCATCTTAGCAACATTCTAGAATAAGTGGCTAAATTCTTCAACCAATAGAACTAACTGTTATAGAGCTTGACTACCCTACTTCTCCAATTCTTCCTCCTTTGATCTTACTTATGCCAAAAACATAGTTGGAACCTTAGTGAGTAGTTTTATCATATTTTGAGAAGATATGATTTCAACCGAGGAACTAGTTATTCCCTATAAACAAACTAGTTCTTCTTCCATAACAAATTTTATTATCAAGGCACTAAAATCTCATACCACTTCCCCTAGTAATGCTAGCCATTTCATTCCAAGATAACCTCACAACCTCCAATTGGCAAAACCGAAAAATCTGACATCCATCGCTTACCTTGCATCTCCCAACATAGTTCCTTAACCACAAAATTGTAGTTGAAGTTGTTGCCATTAGCAACTGTTATTTCCAGTGGTGGTACTAGTTTGAGTGCTAAACCAAGTTCATTGGCAACCTTAAGGTCTAATACATTAAATATACTCCATGTATCCACAAGGATATGCAACCTTCTCTTCTTGCAATAACCAAACTACCTCATTGATTTGCAACATGGAGTGAAATTAATGACTCCACCCCACCCTCAATTTCCATAGACCTTTCCTTTATCAAATCAGCCTCACTAAACTCACTTGTTGGATGATAAACAATGAGATGTATGTACTTTTTTGGATAGTTATGATGGGTTTATATTTTTCCTCACACCAAAAGCCTTGGTTCTTAGCTCTCTTATCCACTATTTCCTTCTCAATTAACCTCCTAACCTTGTTGCTATTGGCTGGAGGATAAATCTTGATTGTTATTGCCTGTATTGGTAATTTTGATTGAATAAGAGTTGGTAAAAGTGGAGGTTTAGTCTGTAGAGGAGTAAGGATAGCTGGAAATCTCACATTGCAAGTTTTGTCATTCCTTTGTGAAACAAAGTAGGCATCATGTATCTTACTTAAGTTGTAAGCCTGCTGCAGAGTCTTAGGAGAAAACATTAATACAAGAAAACCTATTTCATCCTTCAACCCGCTTAAAAACAAGAGCAACAGATCTTTTTCACTTAAGTTCACCTCATAAGCACTAGCATTGAAAGCTTCCAAATACTCACTAACCAATCTTATTTGATTAAGCCTTTTCAAATCAACTAATGGATTTGTATAAATCCTCTATCCAAACCTGTTTTTCAACAAGGATAAGTACTCATCCTATAGTGGCTCATGTGATTCTTCTACCTTTCATTAGAGTTTGGTGCCACTCTCAAGCTTTACCAGACATATGAAACGATGTTAGCTTAAATCTAGATGTTTTTGGAGTACAATCAACCTATAAAACCTTTCACAATGGAAAATCCAGCTATCTAGGTCATCTCCATCAAATCTAGGGAACTCAATTTTGTAAATCTGGTTGTCAATTGATAATCAACTTTAATTCCAGATTTGAGAGTTACTTGTTGCAGAACAAAATTCATTTTCAAGTGCGAAGAGCTAGAGATTTGTGTAGTCCACATCTTTATTTCTCTTAGGATAAACTCTTGTAAGCTAGAACTTGCTTTGCTAACTCCTTGTATCTCTGATTCACATCTGCAACACATCAAAGTGTTTGTTCTGCTCCGTGATCATGCCTTTCACATAACTTCACATTGATTCTGCGGTCTTTTTGAACTCCTGAGCCATAGCTCACGAGCTCTCTGCTGCTCACATTATAGAGATTTCAAGAAGCATTTTTTATTGGAATCGTCTGCTCTTATACCAATTGAAGCAACGTAAATTATGGTGAACGTAATTGTAACTAAGAGTGAAAGGGAGAACGAATAACAATCTAGAGGGAGAAGTTGTGAGAACTTTCTGGTGATTTTCTTATTCAAAGAGAAAAGTGAATCGGCTTAATATAGCCATTTACAAGAAAGAAGAAAAATAGGGAAAAGTTGTTAACAATACAGCTCTCAAAATGTAGCGTTTAAGTAATTAAACTAAAGTCAACAATTAAAAGAAAGTCAAGTGTCTTGTGAAATTAGCCACACATTAGACAACGGTGGTGAGGATGAAGTGGTGACATGAGAGCAGCAAGGACTCAGCAACGACGATGGAGGTAGAGGCTGAAACTTGAGAGAATAGGGGAGACCTTCATGTATGAAGATGTGAACTAAGGTTCATGACATCGAAAAAAGAAAGAGAAGAAAAGAGAGAGAAAATTAAGTATTGGGTTTATAATATTATATGTTGTGTTCTTTTTACAATATTTTTATTTTTTTATTTCAATTTCTATCTATAATGTAAGAAGGAGAAGGACTCGCCACGATGTTTTCATTATTCATCGATGTTTTCTGCAACAGTTAGAAAAAGGTGTGGCAGAAAAAGTGAAAATTTTACATTTTTTTAGTTATTACAACACCGATTCTACATTTTTATACTACAATTTTTTCTTCAAATTTACAATACTAACAATTTGGTTACTATACATCATCTATGGCATATTGTGTTTCTCCCTCAAAATGTGGGGCTGAATTAAGCTTAAAATTTGACTAAATCAGAGCCCCCAGAGTGAAAAATGTGATTATAGAAGCTTTGAATCTCCTTTTCTAAGTCACTGCCCCAACTCCCCCAAGACCCATCATCATGCTACAATTGTTGAAAGGAATTCTTCCTCTGTTGACAGGGCCTTAAGGAGATATGGGAAGGTTGTAAGACTAATGGAGTATGAGTCCTCGTTCAGTGATGAAGAGAAACAACAGGCCCAAACAATAGAAATTACCTAGGAATTCAATTATAAAGTATATAAACTGAAGCATAAAGACTACGAGGAGGCAAAGAAGCTTGTTAGAAAGGCAATCAAAGCTAATAGTACAAAGGGGCAAGTTCATATGCTTCTTCATGGTATTGATGCTGTTGACGAAAGCTTCAAGAAGGATGGATTGCTTACTTTTGCAGAAGAAACAATGATGCAACAAAATGATGGTATCATAACTACAAATGAGCAGCTTAAAATGGTTGGTGCTTCTATGGAATTTCAGACAAGAAGTAGGATATCAAGCATTTTAGCTGGTCAAATTTATTCCCATGGAGTTGGTACACATGCATTTGGTGGAACTCTGTTTGGATATTCATGATCAAGAAATTGCAGATAAAGTTGGAGCTAGCTCCTGATTGAGACCTTGAGGCAAGGTCTTTAAAGGGGAACATATTAATACATGGAAGAGTTATTCAGTTGTTGACATGATTGACTCCAGCTATATTGTTCTAATTGGTCCACTTGGCAAAGTTTATTAGCTAGTTAATAAGCTCAATAGTCTCTGTTTTGTTCAGTTTTCATCTCCTTTTTTATTTCTTAGTTTTGTCATCTTTAGCTTAAATAGAAGATTCTGTATTAGAACTAGATGTCGAATTGAATGATAGGAAATTTTCTTCTCTCCCTTGTTTCTTTCTCTCCCTTCTCTCTAAGTTTTCCAACGCTACTCTAACGGTCGTTCTTTCTCTTTTATTGTATTACATATTTGACATCTTTCGATTAGTTTTTCTTGTATTTCATGAAATTATCGTTCCGCTAACCAAACGAGCTCTTAATGTTAATGAAATATGACTGAATATGCTTGTTAGGTTCCATTTTGGATCATTTTGCACTCAACACGGACCAAAAAGAAAAACAAATGTGATGGTACAATAGCCGAAAAGACCTTGAGTCCTTGGTTTGTTTGAAGATTCATGGATCCTGAATTTCCAAGACCATTGTCGCAAAACGATTTGGTTAAAGTAGTTACCACATCAACAAAAACAAAGGTGGTTGCAAATGAGTTCACAAGGTCAATCACACAACTGGGTGGATGGTCAAGACCGTCGGAAGATATTCAGGTTCAAGCCACGATTCACGAGCTATTTAAGCTTGTAGTTTCCCAACTCTTGAGTACAGATTCTATTCAGGACTCCTGAAACTAATGGAATTCCCTTGTTTTTTGCTCTATTTATTTAATGGATGGAACTTTGCAATTAACGGGTTCCAAGACGCCACCGGAATCCTCTTATAGCTTAGTGGTGCTCCTAAGTAAGTGATCAGAAACTTCTCAACCTTGCACCCGAAAATATTCATGCAAGAATGGATGAAGCTCTCATGAACATTAACTCCCAAAATGGAGTACTTATGGAAATTGATTCATAAACCCAACACTAACTCAAAAAATAGCAAGCTTTTAATAAAAACGGGGAATGAGTGTTGAGTCCGCTGGCAAAAAAACACAAAGTGTCATTTGCAATTTGGATTAGGGACACATCCTCATCAACCCCCTCAATACGAAAGCCCAATATAATACCATCCTGAGTAAACGCTTTGAATAATTGCTTTAACCCTTCAATCGCCAAAAGAAAAATGAAAGGAGAGATCGGATCCCCTTGTTTGACACCTCTCCCAATGTTAATCGAGGCACTAGGTGAGCCATTGACTAACACCGAAGTGGTTGAATTTTACCTACTACTTGAGAGCCAACTAATCCATATCTCATCGAAATTCATTCTACACAATACCTCATCAATATGCGGATAAGAAACACTATTATACGCCTTTCGAAAGTCCAATTTAAGTAACAAGCAAGATTGAAGCCTACAATGAACAGAGTGAATTATTTTTGTGGTGATGAACAAGCACTCATGAATACTCCGATTCTTGGTAAAAGCAAATTGATTACCCAAAATCAGCCCACTAAGGCAAGGTTGTAGGTGATTAGCAAGCACTTTAGACAATAAGTTTTATAAGCCATAAACAAGCATAATCAGCTTAAAATTATTAAGTGAAGAAGAACCTGGAATCTTTAGGATGAGGACTGTGTATGAAGATTTAATTGCCTTCTAGAGAAAGCCCGACTCAAAGAATTGAGCAAAAAATGCCATGATATCGGGCTTCAACACATCCCAAGATCTTTTATAAAAGAAAAAATTAAAACCATCCGGACCCGAAGCCTTCCCCTCACCACAATTGCCCAACACAACCATAACTTCCTCCATGTTGAAAAGCGTGGCCAACCTATTGTTAGTGAAGTTATCCACCTCCCGGAACAGCAATCCATCGAGAGAAAATGGGCCAGCAGCTCTAGCTGCAAATAAATCACCAAAGAACTCCCTAATTGATGATGAAATTATGACTGAATCATTCGACAATACCCCATTAATTTCCAACTGGTCTATGCGGTTTCCCCTTGATCTTGCCAAGGCCATATGGTGAAAAAAGGTCATGTTATTGTTCCCAAGGACAACCCACTTGACACGTGACTGTTGGTGTCTAATTTTCTTGAAGCAACAAAACAGCCCTCGTCAAGTTTAGTTTTTGAGCCATTAATTCCCCCATAGGCCAAGACATCGAGCTAGAAGTGAGAGTGATGATTTCCCCTCCAATTCCTTAATACGTTGTTCGATATTACCAAAGTGAGCTAAATGCCATGGTCTAATAAAATCTAGGAGTCGAAAACTAATATCCCTTCTACCCCACTTCTCTCAAATCACATCCCATTTCAAATGAAAAAAATCCTTAAATTCTGAGTGATCTCACCAACAATTCAATGAACGAATGGGCTAGGTCCCAAAGTGCTTAAATGACATGATCTAAAAATAATGGGAAAGTGATTCGAGAGGGTCGTATCAACCATAGAAATATTACTCATCGGTCATAAGTCCAAGATATCACACGAAACAAAAACACAATCAATTCTAGAGTACGCATGTCGATTATACCAAGTGCAGTCTCTCCCATGCGAAGGTAAATCATGAAGTACACAATCATAGATGGATTCACGGAAACAAACCATTGAATTTGAAAAACCACCTCCCGACCTTTCCGAGCTATGAAGTACCTCATTAAAATTCTCACAAACAATCACATTCTCACGACCTTGTATTGACAGAGTTAATTCTAGCCACAATCGATCTTTAGCGGTGTAACTCGTATGACCATACACACCAACGACATGGATATTAAGATCAATCGAACCTACATATAAAATCACCCAACTATCCGAAGGGCTAATGACCATAACTTGAACACACACTGAATTCCATATAATCCCCTCGAGAGTCTAATAGATGGAATACAAACATGCATAAAATCATTATGACCCCACAAAATTTACGAATAGCCTGATCCGAAACACTACCAACTTTCATCTCAATTAAAATGAGAAATTGCAAATTCCACTTCCGAACACAAGATCGAATAAAAAATTGTTTCACACTATTAGATACACCTCCCCGACAATTCCAACATCGAAAATTAAGTAACATAAAAATAAATTCAAAAATCTCAAGAAAATCATAACTCGCTTACTTGCCTCCCTCTCTCAATGTGTCAACAATTATATTGAATTTATCATTGTTATATAGCTTCACCCTCTCACCTATACGGAACATTAGTTCCTCTTCGCTATGTCCCGTTTCCTTCTCTTCTAACCATAATATCACTCTATTCATGTTATGAATATCCGGTCCCGAAGACTAGGACTCCCACTCCTTCAAATCTCCTAGGGAATCTGCCATCTACTGCTATCCCAAATCGTAATTGCAGCCCAATAACTTGCTACCTGAGCTAGTCCCTACCAGTTGTTGTAAACCCATACCGAGGCTGCTGCCGCCAACTTTACTGCCCGAAATTGCTCATGCCAACTGTAGTTGACCCGATTCCTGAGACATAACCAAATTAACATCTGAATCACTGAACCTAGAGATGCAACCTCCTCCACATCAACGTTTTCCAAAGATGTATCATCAAGGAATGAACTTTAGTAGTCCCCTTCACTACTAGCATACTCAACATTCACACAATGTTGACATCCAACTCCTTGTCTAAACACCGGGTAAACCATGACGTCCAACGTCCTGATACAAAGTTTAAACAAGTCGCACTTATAACCAAGTGGGACATAAATCAAACAAGAAATCATGTCCAACCGTTCTAGCCTATCGAAATTGCAATCAATCTAAATAATTCTCCCCAAACGACTGGCCCAACTCCTCATTAAAGGTTCACTAACAATAGACGGTGGAATCCCCATTAGGTCCAAATACACAATACTTTCTTCTAACACAAAATTAGTCGCTAATGGCTGAACCTCGTAAATTATATGTTGCATAATAATCTTCCAATCTCCATTTATATATGAGGCCAAACCTTCCATCGAAGCAAAGACAATAATCACATAATCACTGCTTGCCATGAAATCCGTAACAAAACCCCTCTCCATCACAAGGTCATTAATGATACGGACTTGGGAAATATTGATCAACCTAATAATACAAGCTCGGTTCTTCCATGGTGCCACCGAGACCATAATCTCCTTCGTGGATTGATTTCCAATAGCAGGCTTGGTTGAATTATCATCAACGCCCACCTCCTACTCCTTCACACTTGAAATCTTCACTCCCTCATTTTAAACCACATCAATAAACGATGTTGAGTCCCTGGACGAGTGTCGAAATGTCGGCTTCTTCCCGGAAGGTGGTACCAATTTTGGTTCCCTCTTAATAGAAGTAGTATTGTACTGAGCTTTGAATTCCCTTAGCCATATAGGACCAAACGAAATTGATCTTAATCTCTCGATATTGTTGATCGTTAGAGAATCATCCATAGTAAGGAAATCGATATTCAGATTTTTAGTGTTCCTCTTCTAAGCCACATATACATGGCCTCTTATACCCTACCTCATGAACATCTTCTTCATGGCTAGATTGGCGAGCCCATTCGAAAAGTTCTCAAAATTGATTCTACGATGATCTTGGGGATGGACTGAAGTAAGGCGGGTTGTGAAACAGGGCAGGGGGTTAAGTGAATTCTGCCGGGACTAGTAGATTAAGGGATGACAGCAGATCGGATGAGAAGTTAGGTGGAGGCGGCTGAGTTCTGAATGGCGGCTAGGGGCTTGATGGTGGCGGCTGGCGCGAGGTCGGCTTCGGGGGGGGGCGCAATAGAGTTTGCAATTTGATTGCCCTTTTTATTTATTCATTAAAAAATAACAAAAGTTGCTTGCCTCCTCCTTTTATACTTACCGCCTCACGAAATTATTTGTATATGTCCTTTATTTATTCATTTATTAAAAAATTAAATTCATCAAAATTACTTTTAAAATAAAAATTCAATATATAAAATATTAAAAAAACACTAAATTAATTATATTATAATCATGAGTAATAAAATTACAACTCCAAATAAAGAAATAAATTGACAAAAAAAATTGTATTTGTTGAGTTTGTACTATATCAATTTTGATAAAGCTTCTCTTATTCTTAGTATATTATCATACAACTTTTCCTATTCATTAACACTCAAATTTTATCTTTGAAATCACATTGTTTGTAGAAGGGTACTAAAAATTTTGCTTATATTTTTAAACATACAAAGTGAGGGTAAAAACTTAAATGACAAATAATGAGATCGTGTTTCGGTAGATAATGCATAAAAGGGAAATTTTGTTGGTTCGTTAGTTTTGTTTTACAATTTTATTTATTTTCCTTTTTAAAATTATGCGTAATAGTAATTAATTATTTAATTGATGTTTAGGATTTTTATTTTTGTAATTATTTATATACTTATTGTTATTCAAATTAATTATGTTGTTTATTTACTTTAAAATCATATTAAATTTTTTTTTCATAAGAACAATTTTGTAATCCAATTATGTAGATATTAGTTTTATTGATTATAAAAACATTTTAATCATCACGCTAGACAGTAAATATAAAAATGGGGCGGTGAACAACTATCCATTTTTCTAATTTTGGAACTACTCTATTTCCGTTTTTAAGTGTCCTCGTTTGAGTTTACCACGAGTTAAATAGATTGTTTACTTAGACAACTCTTACTGTTATTGTTGAATTTGCTTGATTTTGAGTAAAATTTTTTACAATGGCGACGTATCATTATGAATAATGTTCTTCAATCGGTGAAATGCATCATTAATTCCTTCAACTTCTCATAAAAAAATCAGTGTTTTAAAAAGCGCTAGTCGCTAATCAGGCGGTGACTCTTAAAATAGCGTCTAGGCAAACCTAGACGGGGACTTTTAAAACAATAGAAAAAGCTTACTGCCCTTTTGAACTTTCAAAATGATCTTATAGTTTTGTCAACTTTTGAAAGTGCATAATTTAATTTCTTGAATGTCACGTGTCAGCTTTTGGTTGTATGACTTTTCAAAGATGTAATTTTTTTCTGATTTTCTTTTTCCAATCAGAAATTGACACATAGCATTTAGGGAACAAAGTGATACATTTTTTTTAAGTTGAGGAAGCTACAAGATCCTTTTTTAAAAGATGAGGGAGCTACATGATCCTGTACAAAGATCAGTGGGCAGTAGATGAAAATGACAAAGATGAGGGAGTGAACGATACAATTTTGTACATGTTATAGTCTAGCCATTTTTAAGGTTTGTTCTCTGATGGTATTTCTTTCTTATAATAATTGGAATGTGTTTTTACTAAAAATAAACTAAGCATGTGTACATGTTACTAAAAATAAACATACAACAAAATTACTTTCACAGTGGCAGCCTCAATACATATATGTGAAAGCTGTTCATTGCTTCCTAATGAATTGACACAAAATTTATCTAGTAAAATTGAGTAACATGTTCAATGAAAAGAAAAAAAAATGTCATAATTTAGTAAACTTGATTTTAAGGACCACAATGTACTTTTCCCTTGAAAGTATAACCTAAGCCGACATTCCTTGTGAACTTTTCAGAATTGTACAACTTGGTCGTTATTTTATAATTTTGATCCAAATTTGCATTTTTTTCTCTATCTGTTGGGTATTTTTTTTATAATTTTTTACTTTCGTTTTTTTATAACAAAGTATAATAAATGAAAGAAGTTTCAAAATGGAGCTTCGTCATTAGGTTAGGTGTTTTTTTGTGTAAGAGAATATCATATCATATCATATCCAAACAACAAATATTTTAGCTGATAGAACAGTCAAGACAATGTTAGTTAAGGTATACAAAAGGTTTAGAGTATCAATGTAATAGTAGAACAACCGTAAAAAGGCATAACTAATGTATATTAAGAATATAAAAGGTATCAGTCTGGATGTAAATATGATTTAAAGGTGTCGTATACAGTTGGGACTCATCCAGGATCACATCGTGGTGAAAAAAAGAGTTTACTTAGTATATATAAGGTATATTGGTATATAAAGGTATACTTAAGGTATTATAAGAGCATATAGCTTAACTAAGATATAATAGTTGTATAAAGGTATATCAGAATCTCAAGTACAATGAGAGCATTAAATGTGTAACAAAGATTTTACAGTATTACTAAAAACACATAAATATACTTACATGGTACAATAGTAGTTAAAAGTCTTGAAAGTGTACATATGGCATTAATAAGAGTATTGAACATACAACAAAAATATAAGACATAACAGTTGTAAAAAGATATTACTAAGTTATTGATATCAAGATAAGCCTACACCTAAACCTACACTCCTAAGTCTACTCTTAGCTAGGCCACCTTAAGTATATGCCTACATCTAGGCTCACTTGCTACCATCATCATGAGTTTTTATCTATAAAAGAGAAACCAATCTCCTCCGCAAGGTAACTTGGAACTCCCACAAGAGACACACTCATTCTCCTCTATCTTAAGAACCCTTAAGCATTGGAGGGGCTTTGCCAGATTCCCGACCAAGCCTTGTTTTGTAGGTACTCGACGGGAATCTCAACGGAGCACGAAGGACCTCGAAGACCCCATGAAGAACGAAGTTGGTTCTAGATGTCATTTAGGTATCAAATTGGTGCGGTGAGTGTGGACCGACTCGAACATCCCCTCTCAAATATCTCACATCTAACGAACAACTTTCCAAATCCAAGCTTTCAAGATCAACAAGAAAGAAAAGGGAAGAGAAAGAAAGGCCAATTAACTCAAATTAGTGAAAATAAAGGAATAAAGGGCTTATTAAAGAGAAGAAATTGAAGGAGTAATTAAGAAAGAAGAAAAAGTGAAAAGATGACTCAATTCCATTATTCAATTCCAATAATGAAAACAGGAGCACCGTCGTCAGCTTTTTCATCGAACGTCACATTCAAGCTTCTGCGTTTTCACGGGTTCAGCGGTATACCCATTCAAGCTTCGGCGTTTTCGCTGGTTCGGCAGTACTCATTCAAGCTTCGGCATTTCCGTGAGTTCAGCGGTACCCATCCAATCTTCGATGTTTCCACGCGTTCGGCTTGACCCGTTCAAGCTTCGGCGTTTTCGCACATTCAGCTTGACCCGTTCAAGCTTCGGCGTTTCCGTACGTTCGGCTTGACCCATTCAAACTTCGGCATTTTCGCACGTTCAACTTGATCCATTCAAGCTTCAACGTTTCCGCGCATTCAGCGTGACCCATTCAAGCTTTGATGTTTCCACGAGTTCGGCTTGACCCGTTCAAGCTTCGACGTTTCCGCATGTTCGATGTGACCCATTCAAGCTTCTACGTTTCCGCACGTTCGGCTTAACCCGTTCAAGCTTCGACGTTTCCGCACATTCAGCGTGATCCCTTCAAGCTTCGGCGTTTCCGCATGTTCGGTGCTCTTAAGCTTCGGCCATGACAGCTTCGGTAGGACAAAGGCCAAGCTGCACATCCGACGCCTTCGAACTTTAGCCGTGCAAGCTTAGCCATAACGAATCCAGCCTCATTCGGCACTCAACTTCGGCATGAGTGATCAACACTCAACTTAGGCACTTACCCAAGCGTCAAGCTCTAAAGTCACCTCAACTGCCCCTGGCCTAAATGAGAGTCGACCAAGCCTAGATTCGACTTAAAAAAGTGCCTACCCGCGTATACTCGACTTGAGCACAGCCTCCAGCAGATACGGCCTTAATAGGTATCGATCATTAGAGATCCTCTTAAGGTACTGTGGTCGCTATTATTTAAATTTGGAAATTACTATTCATTTTACAATTTTGAGAGTCTCGTTAAGCAATTTAGAAATAAACATAAATCCCATTGACTAGCCAAGCTAATTACTGAACATAATAAAATTTTGTTTGCGCTACCAATTTAATCCCTTTTTTAGTTTCTTAGAAACCAGAGACATATGGTTAGTCTCTGACCATGATAATGATTAGTTGAATATGCTTAGTCTCTTTTATTATTAAGTGATTTCATGATTTGTTTCGACATGTTGGTGGGCATTCTAATGCAGTTTGCTTCTTAACCCATCCTTATTATTATCATTATCATATGATGGCTTTGTTTAAACCCATATCATGTCCAGAGAGTAATAATTAGTTCATATTCCATTAGGAATTCGTACCATATTTTTATATTGTTAAGCAAATCTTTATTAGCTACTAACATCATCATTCGTTTTATGTGAATGCACCATGGAAAACGGGGATAAGCAACTGCGACTAGAGTTTTTAGCTCTCCAAAACTGATATTGTCAGTAATTTCATTGAATGAAGATTTGTCTCATCGAATTCAAGCTATCATTATTCATGAATTATCTTATACCTGTAGGCTCTCCTCAATTGGCAACCAAAAGTCATCAAAGCTTGGTTTATTCAATTAATTTGGCATAACCCAAGCACCATTCATATTTGATTCGTCCAATGCACATGTCTACTATGACTTATATCTTACATTTGTTGCTAGAATTATGTGTGAAAATCTCATTTTGCTTGTCTAGTTGAATTCGATTTCAGGATACAAAAATTTTCAAGGTGGAGGGCGAGACATTCCTCCCTCCTCGATGGCATTCCTCCCTTCTCGATGGACCTCCCTGACGGAAAGTGAGACATTCCTCCCTCCTTAACGGTTGAAGTGAGCATCCGGCCTTGTTGGTCAGTAAACTGGCTAATAACAACAGCAGAGGGGGGGTGAATGCGAATACTGGGTAACTTTTAGATTCTTTTCATTTTATAGTTAACTCAATATGGTTTTTATATGCATGCTGAGTATGCATGTTGAGTGCGATATAAAAACTTATAAACTGCTCAGAAAACTTGGCACAGTTTATCTTCAACCTCTTACTGAGTAAGGATTACTCAGTGCGAGATGGATAACAAGCAAATATAAGAGAGATGAATGAGTACTATGCTGATGAAGCTAAGCGCTTAGAGTTAGAATGACTACACCTGGGATTTTATTCTGGTTCAGCCTTTGCCTAATCCAGTCCCCGGATCCCTCTCCTAGCTTTAATCCACTAGTGGTTCGTTCCTTCAATAGGCGGAGAAGCCTTTACAGTGGGTAGGCACAATTACAAAAATTCCCTCCTTTCTAACTACCACTTCCTCAGTTTGGGTACCCTTCCCAAACTGACACTTGGATAGAAACAATTACAGAAAGTCCCTACTTTCAAACTGCCACTTCCTCAGTATGGGTAACCTTCCCAAACTGACACTCAAATCTCAAAAGAGAATTGCGAATTGAATTCAACTTATAAAATATTGAATCCTTACAATGTTATCTCTCAAAGCTAATTCTCTCTACTATAAAAATAGATATAGAAATGGTTGTTTGCAGATTGCTTGATTTTGAATTTTTAGGAAGCTAGAATGTTTTGTAGTGACTTTAGCTCTTATGAAATTTAAGGTGATTCACTTGTTGTATTTCAACGTCTGCTTCAGTCTTCTATTTAAACTTAGAGGATCTGCGAAGTAGCCATTGTACACTTCTCATCTCTGTAGTTCTTTAATATTTCTTCTCTTCACATCTTTCAAATCTTCTAGTTGGAAATAGCTTCTAGGACATTCAGAGATAGAAAAATGAACGTTGAGTCGAGATAAGCTTCCATTGGTGAAAGCTCTTTTATCTTCAAGCAATACCATCTTGGAGAGATAGACGTGTGTTGTGCAATGAATAATCTTTATTGGTTGAAGTTGCTGACATTTTCTAGCATGCGCAGAGACACTAAAGAATGGTGGTTGACAGAGGCGCACTCTACTTGGACTTTTGTGGAAAGTATCAGACAAACTTTAGTGGAGTGGAGATATTTTGACTTGTAGTGAATATTCTATTGTTTGCTGCATAATTTGACCTTAAAAGCAACAAAAGTATATTCTGTTTCTTAACAAAAATCGTTAGTAGTACAGCTATCAAATAATTCTCAAAGTGTCATAATAAAGTAATGCTTTTAATTAATAAAAGCAGCACTCAATTCGTGCTAAGTGACTATTGCCTAAACTGCATAGTACTCAGCATGGATTCTACTTAGTAAAGCAGAACTCAGCTTTTCCTATCTAAGCGGCAACTTAATTATAATTACTTACAGTAAACTGAGTTGATTTTTCCACAATACTCAAGTCTACTTCATTAATTAAGAGTATACTTAGTACTTAATTAAATTCGCTTACCTATTCGGTTTGTTATTTCCAAAACTTCGTAAGTACTGTTAATTACTGTTTAACTTGGGTTTTACAATCTCCCCCATTTTGGACAGATAGCAAACTAGGTAGATGAAGAATTTAATTAATTAAAATAGTTTAAGAATAGCAGAAAATACCTGGAAGGTAACGTAAGATTCCCTTTGCTGAGTGACTTTCTTAGTAATGCTTTAAACTCCCCCATACTGAGTGAGTCTTCCTTAAGCAGCTCAGCTCCCCCATACTTAGAGGATTTTCCTTTTGGGACTTTTATCTTATTTCAGCTTTTCTTCAAGGTTTGGTCTTTTGTATGAATTCCTGCCTCACATATATCATTATAGCAGAGGCATGCATATAGCAAATTATAAGTTAAGAAGAACTTAACTTTGAGGTGAAAAACTTGTATTTTATTAATAAGAAACTTAGTCAGTACATAACATATGTTCTGAGATAAGATTACATTAAGTCCTATTACAAGTTTTTATTCAACTACTTGGAACTAGCCTAAAGCCTATGAGCTGAGGAAGAAGATCCATGTTGTTTATGATTGTCCTTGTCCTGAGCTCTTGACCTTTGCTATGGATCCCTGTGCCTAGGAAGAGATCCCTTGAGCTGACTTGCCATTTGGGTAGCATCTTCAGCTACTTTCTCACCCATTACTATCTAGCCTTGAACAATTTGATCCAGGAACAGATTGAAGGCATCGAGAGCAGCTTGGAAGCTTTCCTGCTAGCCTATGATTATAGGGGAAATATCTTGCTCCAGTTGCTCCTTGCCCTTTGTTGAGAGGAAGTCTTGGTCATTCAGTTCACTCATCAACAAATGATGGCACCTTGAGAGATGAGCGATCTGATCAAAACCTTAGCTCGCAAATTGTTAAAAACACTAGAGTAAGCCGTGGAAGTCTGTTGCTATCAGTGCGATCTTCAGCCTTGAGTTAATGTCGCAGATCTAAGGGTAGATGGTAGCTACATTCTTGGATGTGAACTCAATATCCTTACTATCCATCTCTTCTCGTTTCATCAGGGCATCAATCATTTGTGTTGTGGTATAGATGTTGGACTTCAACTCATCAAGCTTGGCGTGAACTGACAATCCAATCTTTGGTCATAGAGACTCGCTTGAAGGCATACTGGGCGTAGGGAAGGTAGGAAAGATTTGTCTCATAGCGAACACAAGGAACTTATGTGAAGAGGCAACCTTGTTCGTAATGTGGTCTGTGATCTCTCATTGAATTGATTCCATCTTGGTGCTGAGAGATTCCAGATTACCCCTAGGTGCCTTATCCAGCTTTGCAGAGATAGTCTCCAACAGCTTCAAGACTTAGTCTTGTTTCTGGTAATGAAGGAGCATGAACTTGGCCTCTTGCTCCACAACCTTAGTAATGTTATGGCTGATGTCCTTTTTAGTTATCACCTCTATGGTCAGCTCGGCAATCTTACGATTAGTGAGCCTCTTTATTTTGGCTTGCTCCTTACCGAATTCATGAATCTGTATCATTTGAGTCACCATATTGGCACTTAGTAGACTCAGCTGCTCAGTAGCAGCATCTACACTACCCTTTATCTTTCATGCGATAGCATTTGCTAGTATAGTAGACGTGGGGATAGATGCAGTAGCTACCCCAAGCTGGGCTGCAGACTCAGTTAATCCGTTTAGGATTAAAGCCATCTTATCAACCAAACTCTTGGCACTCTCTTTTGCCAAGTGATTTCAAATAGCCAACAAGCTAGCCTGGATTCTCTCAAACTCCTCAAAGTAGAGAGATTCATTGGGCACACTTGTGTGCTGTTCGAACTCAGGCAACTTCAACTTGGGTTTGGAGGATAAGTCCGTCAATTTTTGAGCTAGTAGCACTTGTCTTACTGCTCCATCTAACTCAACATCAATCTTGAGTGCTGGAAATTGCTTTCTAGCTAACTCACGGATCTGTGCGAGGAAGGATGTATCAGCCATTTCTGGCTATCTACTGGATTCAGGTGCTTCCTTGGCTATAAAATTTACCTCAATAGCCTAATCGCTTACTTTTCACTACTGAGCATTGTTCTCAACGTTGGGAACTTCTTTAACCAGATGGGTTAAAGGGGTAGAGAATGGGTTTGAAGAAGGAGTGGGAGATGTTTGGTTAGAAGAAGGAATTGGTTTGAGTGGAATAGAAGGTGTAACGGTAAGAATTTGATGTTGTACTGGAGAAGAAGGTGAAGAAGGGTTGGTTACTGGTGAAGTAGAAGAAGGAACATCAGTTAGAGAATTTACAATTGGTATATCAGTATCTACAGGAGTAGAAACTAAGGGGATTGAAGAATGTACAGGAATAGAAGAAGGGGTAGGGATTTCATTTACCTCTAGGTTAGCTGATGGGTCAGCTTGAGGTTGCTCATATTGAGTAGAAGGCACCTCAGCTTGAGATTTAGAGGGTAAGGAGATGTTGGGATCCTAAGGATCAGACTCCTCAAGAATATCAGATTGGCTTGCTCCAACATCTTCCTCACTGCTCACCACGTGAATATTGCGCTTCAGAGGTCTGTGGGTGGCAGAGCGCTTGCGCTGAGTGCCTTTAGCTTTGGTAATTACCTCATCAAGCTCAGTTGCAGCTTCTTCCTTAGACTTCTTGGCCTCACCTGCTCCTCAGTTTCTTCTGAAGTATCCAATTTGCGCTTTCTTTGGCGCAGGGTTTCCTCAGCCTCAGTTGCTTCTTCTTTGTCCTCTGCCATTGGCTCAACTAGAAACTTGGCCTCAACTTCTCTTTAGGTGCGGGTTTTGGCAACCATTCTCCTTCGTTGGTGCTGAGCAAGAGCTTCACTGGACTTGGCAGGACTCTTCCCCTTGGCTTTGGAGGAAGCAGCTTGATGTGCTAAGGAGGAGGTGGTTGCAATCTTCTCAAAGATTTTTGAAATAGGGGCATTTTTAGAGCTTGAATCATCCCCAAACTCAGCCACAAAAGGGTCTTCCTCCTCCTTGCTGATATCCACAGGTACTACTGTTGGTACTGACTTCAGCTTGTACTGCTGTTTAGCTTTGTTGTACCTAGCATGCCCCTTTTGGTGGGTCATCTTGCTGAAGTGAGACATCTCCAACATCTTCTTTATTGGTAGAATTAATCTACCAGACTCCCCCAAAAACTTGCCCAAATCGACTTTCACTACCCTCATTATCTCAGATATGAGGTAGCCATAGTGATAGACGGTAGTCACTTTGGTCAGGTGATGGAGTATCAACACTGGCCAATTAAGTTTCTTACCCTCTACCATATGGTAGACCACACACCTTTCAAAATATGTGCAGCTAGTCAATGAGCCAGTCTTTGGCAGCAATAGCTTCACAACCAGCTCATGACACATCCTGGCTTCCCAAGACATTTCGCTGGCTGCAATTTCCCTAGATACATAGTTACCGGGGAGTTCCCAATCTTCAGGCATAACCACAGTATCTTCATCTCCAGATCTTCTAAGCTGAGTGCCTGAATTGGGCATGTTGAGAATGCTCGAAACGAGCCTGCTACATATCAGTGTGGTCTTGCCTGCACACTCCATCATTAAGATATCATTGAGGCCCTCAATAGTGTATAAATGAGTGTAGAAGGCTCTCATGAGTCTTGTTACTGCTGGACCCTCCATCTTTAGAAATGCACTTAGTCATTGTTGCTTGATGACTCTGTGCATCGTCTTGTTTAGCAGAATTCCTTCATAATCAACCATATAGACTGGGCCAAATTTTAGGTTGTCTTCCCAAGTGATTTTGGCGATTTGAATTCCTTTCTTCAAGGTGATTTTTTCCATTTTTCCTTGATTGTCCACCATAATCTTCATCGTAATGGTTTCCTTGAGTTTGTAGGTACTTTTGATTTTCTCCATTTGAGGAATTTTGGAAAGGTTTTGAAAGAGAAGAGGAATTTCTAGGGTTCGAATACTTTAGGTTTCAGATTCAGAAAGCAGGTAAACATTCTCTCTTCATCAGTTCAACTTTTATAGATAGAGACCCATTTCAGAGGGTAAGTGTCATAATCTCAACTTAAGATGAATAATTAACACTAAGATTAACAACTAATGAACCACCTCAGCAAAATGATGAGTTTATTAAATGATGGTTCCACTTCAAAAGCATGTCATTTTGAAACTTGGAGATTGAAATAAAATAGTGAAACTGAATCTCACGCTGTTACTTTAGGAAAATTGACGGCGTTTATCCACGTGTCTTTCAGAGTTTGGTCTTCAACACTTAGCCAAAATTTTGAGAATTTCATTTCCTTCTTGATTCTTCTTCAACTTGGATTTGCCATACCAATTAACTACCTCAGTATGATGAATTGCTGAATTGCTCTTTCGGTAATGGCTTGGTGAAAATGTCAGCACGCTGTTCTTCAGAAGGAACATACTCCAGCTTGACATCTCCTTTTAGTACATGATCTCTAATGAAGTGATGTCTGATATTGACATGCTTCATTCTTCCATGCTGGATTGGATTCTTGGATAAATCGATTGCGCTCTTATTATCGCACATGACTTTGAGATAATTAGACTTGATTCTATAATCTTCCAATTGCTGCTTTATCCAAAGAAGTTGGGCTACGCAACTTCCTGCTTCCATGTACTCAGCTTCAGCTGTACTCAGCGCAACTGAGGTTTGCTTCTTGCTATACCAAGAAACAAGGCATTCTCCAAGGAAGTGGCATACTCCTGTTGTGCTTTTTCTGTCCAGCTTATCCCTTCCATAGTCTGCGTCTGTGAATCCCTTAAGAGTGAAATCTGAACTGTTGGGATACCATAAACCTGCTT
>CATIWQ010921997.1:0-25083 GCA_949673415.1 Euphorbia schlechtendalii | reverse complement strand
TTGTTATTGCATGCTTTCTTTCTTTATATTTGTTTATTTAATTCTTATGTGATTTTCTTTGACATGCAGATTCATCTATTGGTTCGTGATTCTTGAGATTTATATCAATCTTCCTTAATTCTTCAAGGTTTGTTCATATTTTTAAATAATAATGAATGTCGAGTTGAAAAGAAATCATAATGTTGAGCTTATTACGTTGAATTAAAAGCATTAAGTTTAAATTCTTAAACTTTATTGTAGATGGCTGATAATAATAACAAGGTTCCAACAAGCCAAGTTGATGATCAAACAAATGAGAGGCCTCAACTAGCCCAAATTAATTCTGGACAACCAGCTGAAATTTTGGTGGTTGATGGTGAAAAATCATAAAAAAAAACCAAAGTTGACTTCAGATGTGTGGGAGCATTTCATTCTGACTACGTCAAAGGACAATGAAAAAATTGCAGTATGTAAGTATTGTAAGAGAGAATTTACTGGTGCATAAAAAAATGGAACCTCGCATTTGAGGCACCATGCAGAAAGGAATTGTCCTTGTCGTCACAATAATGACATGAACAAATATTTAGTGGCTAATGATGAACTTGGGGGCAATAACTCTATTAAACCTTATAAGTTTGATAATTCTGAGCTTCGTCGTTGCATTGCACTTTTCATTGTTGAGGGTAGTCATTCATTTTCAATGGTTGAGGAGAGGGGTTTTAGGAGTATGTTATCTAGAGCAAACCCACTATTTAATGCTTTTAGTAGGAGAACACTTAAAAGAGAATTGTTTTCTGTGCTTAACAATGAAAAAGATAGAGTTCGTGGAATGATACTGAATGCTAATAGTCATGTTTGTTTGACAACTGACAATTGGAGAAATGAGTTCACTAGAGAGGAATATATGTGTGTCACATGTCACTTTGTTGATAGTAATTGGGTATTACAAAAGAGAATTTTGAGCTTTAAAGCTTTAACACCTCCATATAATGATCATTGCATTGCGGATGAGTTATGTTCTTGTATGTCAAAATGGAATATTGAGGATAAGATTTTGACTGTCACTGTTGATAATGCCAGTTACAATGATACCATGATTAACAATGTTAGGGGTCGTCTTTTGGCAAAGAAGTGTTTGGTTCAAAATGGTGAATTTGTTCAAGTTCGTTGTTGTGCGCATATTGTTAATCTTATTGTGCAATCTGGACTATATGTAATTAAGGGTTCTCTTGACAAAATTCGTGAGATGGTGAAGTATGTTTATAGGTCTCCTAAACGATCTAAACAATTTTTTGAAATTGCAGAGAAGAACTTTCATTTACGAACCCTTAAGAAATTTAGACTTGATATGCCTATAAGATGGAATTCAACTTATTTGATGCTTGATAATGTGTTATACTATAAGGATGCTTTGGTTTATTACAGTGTAATTGATGCCATTGTCGGTTGTTATGCCCTAACAAGTCTTGAGTGGGAAAATGTGTCTAGAATTCACAAGTTTTTGAAGGTCTTTTATGATATTACTTGTATGTTTTCAGCTGTAAAAAGCCCCACATCAAATCTTTACTTCAAGTGTGTTTTTATGATTCACAAGGCATTATTAGAGGTTGCTGATGGGGAATTAAGTATTTTGAGTGCTCCTGTAGCTGCTATGCAAGAAAAATTTGACAAATATTGGGGGTAATATAATGAAATCTTGAGTTGTGCCGCAATTTTGGATCCTCGTTGCAAAGAAAATTTCTTGATGTATTGTTATGATAGAATTTATGGCAAGGACAAAGGTATTAATCATGTTCGAAAGGTAGTAACTAAATTGCATGTTTTGTTTGAGGAATATAAGATGTCAAGTTCCGATGGAGGCAAAAATATTGTTGATGGGAGTTCAGTTTGCAATAATGGTTCTAATGATGAATTTTTCAGTGACTATACAACTTATGTATCTCAAAACTCTCTTTCTGTTGAAAAATCTGAATTAGACCATTACTTGGCTGAGCCGCCTAGGGAATTGACTGAGGATTTAGATGTGTTGGATTTTTGGCATAAAAGTTCCATGAGGTTTCCAGATCTTGCTAGAATGGCATGTGACCTCCTATCTATTCTAGTGAGTACTATTGCATCTGAATCTGCTTTTAGCACAAGTGGAAAAATCATCACAAGTGTTCGAAGCTCTTTAAAACCCAATACTGTTGAAGCTATTGTTTGTCTAAGGGACTGGATCAAAGCTACTGGTAAACCATCTTCTTTTGTTTCACTTCTACAATTTTCTTTCTTTTTAGTTCAGATATCAATTTTCATATATTTTTTACTTTTGTTTAGCTTTGAAATTCATATTTTAATTATTTTATACTGTTTAAATTTGTTGTAGGTGAAATGAAAGCCAATAATGATCTCAGCTCCTCTGATGATGACAGTGATATGGATGAAGAGTAAAACTGATTTTGTGACCGGGAGGTAAAATTTGGCTACTGATGTTGATTTTATGTTAATAATCATTGATTAGCTATATTAACTTCATGTTATTTTTTGTAATTGCAGATGATTATGGTCTTTTTGCTTGGAAGATCATGGTCTTTTACTTGACAGATTAATCAAAGATTTCAAGAAAGAAGAGAATTGTGAAGCTTGGAATGATTCAATTGATTTTTGGAATTTTGTGTTGTTATTTGACTTTATATGCTTCTAGGAAGACAATCGTTTGTTTTGCCTCATGGATACATTTTGAATATGATACTGCTTGTTTGAAGTTTAGTTTGTTTAATTTGAATTTGATTTTATATCAGCGTGTTAGATAATTTATTTCACTAATCTTATTTAATGATGATTACAAAGTATTGTTAGATAATAAGGATATATTTAATTTTAAAATAATTAGAAAGACGGGCCGGGCGGGCTGGGCTTGGGTTTTGCTAATTTTATGAAAACCTGGCCCAGCCCAAGCCCGAGTAATAATTTATAGTAGTATGGACGGGCTTGGGTTGAAGGTTTTTACTCTAGGCCCGATTAGGCCCGGCCCGGCCCATGCCCAGGTCTAATTAAGACGTAGAAATCAGAATGGTCACTTATACAGTCCAGGTTTCGTGATTGTGCATTTAATAAATGATATATCATCTGATAATGTTGATCTGTGATGGCTTCTTAAAGATTGTTGTTATGAAGGCTTAATACATCTACACCCTATAAAGTTGGTTCAGAAAATAGGATGTCATCCCAAAGTTACAAAAGGGTCAGATACTTTCATTAAGTTGGTAATTTTGAACCAGTTAACTACCTCATTGTGAAGTGGCAATCTACGGGACAAACTAAGACTCATCTAGAGCGTTGAATGATTTTAAATAAATAAAAAAAGGATAAAACGGTAACATTCAAGTTGGAATGATGTGGTTAATTGGTTTGAGATTGCCAACTTAAGAGGGGTATCTTACCCTTTTGTAACTATGCAAGTTGGAATAAGAGGGTTAATTGGTTCGATCAACTTAAAAGGGGTATCTGATCATTTTATAACTTCAGGGTGGCATTCTGAACTAACTTTAGAGGGCTTAATGCATTCAGCCTAACATAAATGACACACAATGTGTAATTTTGTATGGATGCCATTAAAGCGAGAAATTATATTAAGGACCAGGTCCAAATGATCGAATCCATGCATATCTGGCATATGTCTAAAAAAATATAAATTGATTTTTAGGATACATGGTAAACATACATGAATCCGATCCTTTGAACCCGGTCCTTAATATAATTTCCTAATAAAGGAACACAAAATTAGGTTTTCATAAATGAATATGCGATATCAATTGTAGTTTAATTAACGAACATGGTGAAGCAAGCCATAATTATTGTTAGAAAATGAAGTGCGTGACTTTCGTAACTTTCAAAGGGTTAACTTCATTTATGGTACATTAACTATCATTGTTTTCTCAATTTCATACATAAATTTAATTTTTTCATTATCATATATAAATTTGTAGATGACCTCCTATTTTAACACACGTGACTTGATATTGCAAGTTACTAATGATATGTCATCATATTACTAATAAGCAAGGATACCACTACATTTGAAGATGAATTTAACCTTATAAGATAAAAATGTATTTTTTATTTTCTTGTTAAGTAAATATAAATTATATATATATATATGGACGTGGTATTTGTTTGATGGATTTTTAACTAATAATGAATATTTAGAGGGCCCTCTATCAAATCCATATCAATTCTTTCAATAATTTGATTTGGAGAGATTTTATTAATATTGAAAACATGGTACAAATTAAACTGGAAAGAAAAATGAACTATACGATATTCTTTTAAAATATATTTCAAGATCGATAAATTTATTTTCAGTTCAAGTTCAAAAATTCAATTCTGATCAAAGTTAATTTTATAAAATATAATTATATTATTATTAATTTTTAATATTAATGATAAAATGAGGATTATATTATGATTTTTCATTATTACTGAACCTATAAGTTGTTTTAGCAATTAAATATAAAAGTACAATTAAATAGTCAAATCACTTAGTAACAATAGCAATTATTATTATATAATGAAAACTAAAAATTATAATTCAGTCAAATACTTTTACTGTTAGTTATTGTTATTAAATTTTTAATATATATTATTATATTTTATGCTTTTATAAATTATTAATTTTTTAATTATCCTTATTATAATTATAATTGTAATAATATGAATAATATTAATTATTATAATTATTATTATATTTAACTATTAATTATTTTTTATTAATATAATTTATAAATTTTATATTAATTAATAATAAAGTGTTTAATTCTAGTTCGAGTTTAATAAAATTATTGAAACTAAGCACAATTCATTTTTTTCTCTGAAAATTTTATAATAACATAGCATTACTTTATAATATGTATTTGCATTTGGCTAATTATTAAATTATTAAATTAAATTGCAACTGTAACAAATTTACTGTATTATACTTGGGTACATAGTTTCATAGTTAATTAGCTTATATTTTTTTTGCTAAAGAGATGTACTTTCTTTTCATAATTGAAGTAATTTAATGTAGTGGGATCCAGTTTTTTATGCTGAATATGGTAACAATGTTAACATGTCATGAGTAACCTGTATATGCATTATAATAGGAGGTAACATATAATTTTATTTATGATAGTATTCAAAATTAAAATCCATGTACGAAACTGGAAAAATAATGGTTATTGATGTATTATAGATGAAATTAATCCTTGAAAATTGAGTGAACCATGAAGTCGTTTTGAAAGATCAGAAATCATTAGATTTTTTGAAAAAAAAAAAACCATCAAAGCTATGGTTACTTAAGAAAAAAACCCCCAAAAATATACATTTATTTAAAAAATTATTTTACCAAAGATAAAAAATGAAAATGAAAATAGTATGTACAAGAGGAATTCTAGAGTGTTCTAAGAACAAGAAAACTAGCTATCAACGGGCCCAAACAAACAAAAGCGCTGGAACCTTCAAGATTCAACGCAACATAACATTCTCTTCAATATATCATCTCAGTTGTATTTCATCCTCTTCAACAGCATTGACCTGCTACTACGCTCTCTCACTTGCACTGCTCTATTTCTTATCTTCAATTCTTTGTTCCGCCGCCGCCGCCGCTGATTCTTCATTGGTTTGCTCCTTAGCCCCTGAAACCTTTTGGTCACTCCACTACGTTTGTCTTTCCGCTCTTTTGCTTTCTATTTGTTTTGATACAATTTAATGACTGTTTGGATTGAAAAATTTACATGGATATATTAGCTCACTGGTTTAAGTTTGTTACTTCACAATCCTCGTGCTCATTGTTTAATCGCTTGTTGAATGAATCCTGCTTACTGTTTCCTTTTTCATGCTTTTAATGCGTGCGTTTTATTTTTGAAATAGTTTGTTTATTGGGAAATCATGACTCTAAATTAGAAAACAGTTTTTTTTTGTTTTTGATTATCCCTTTATAATTCTCTGTCCATGTTTAGTTGAGTCACGTTTTCTTTTTGGGACCATAAGTATGGAGGATTGTCTCCATGACCATGTGAATGTACTTCCTAAGCATGGAATAAAGTTCCTTTCTGAGCTACATAGTGTTCTTTTTAGTTAAGAAAAATTCATCTTGATTTTAGACCAATCTGAAGGACCTTCCTTGTGCAAGACCAACCTGCAGTTGTTCAATCTATTGGCTTCCATCTGTTCAATATAGCTAGAGTTATCACTTTTGAACGAAAAGGTTGAAGTGGGCCGATTTTGTGAAGAAGAATCTTGATGCTTTATTTTCTGCTGCCCCTCTTTCATAGTCTTCATTTTTTTCATTGTTGTATATGGGTTTCCAGCTTTTTCCTTCTTTTAACATTGCCTGTATATGAAATTTTGTTTTTTCAGCTGTCAATTTGCAAATGACATCATCGTTTACCGCGATGTCTTTGGTGGGATCCTTGGCTGTAGCTCCTGGCTCCATAATGGACAGGAAAATTGCATCTTCTTCAAATAGGTTATCATCCCTGGCTTTCATTTCTGGAAGATCATTTAGCAGGAGGCAGAATGTAAGTTTACGTTCGTCACGCTCTATGAAGATTTGTGCTATGGCCAAGGAGTTGCATTTTAACAGGGATGGAACCGCTATCAAAAAACTGCAAGTGAGTTTTCAATATACATGGTTTGCTTCGAGAATCTTGTGGTATTTCTTATAAAATTGTGGTTCTTTGCTGCAGACTGGTGTAAACAAACTTGCAGATCTTGTTGGAGTTACCCTGGGACCTAAGGGCCGGAATGTTGTTCTTGAGAGCAAGTATGGCTCCCCGAAAATCGTTAACGATGGCGTGACTGTTGCAAAAGAGGTAAGCCGTGCCTTGAATATTGTTGGTGCTTTGTTATCTCTACAGCAGGAAGCTGACTAACTTAGAATTTCGCTCTTGGAAAAATTAACTCTGCACTAGCAGAAATTAGATGAACATCTCTACAAAGATAGGACATTTCAAACTCTTTTACCTCATTTATCTTAGGTTGAATTGGAGGATCCAGTTGAGAATATTGGTGCCAAGCTAGTAAGACAAGCAGCTGCCAAGACAAATGATTTGGCTGGTGATGGAACTACAACATCTGTTGTTCTTGCTCAAGGCCTTATCGCTGAAGGTGTCAAGGTCAGTAGTAGGAGGCCTAGTACGATTTATATGTTTGAAATTGAAACCTATAAATTATTGTTCCTGTCGCTATTGTTCGAGACTGAATGGCTGCGTTGAATATTCAGGTCGTGGCAGCTGGGGCAAACCCTGTATTGATCACAAGGGGCATCGAGAAGACCACAAAGGCCTTAGTGAACGAGCTGAAGTCAATGTCAAAGGAGGTAACGTGATACACGAAACGAGTCTGAAATTGTTTCTCTTATATCAATGTGAAAAAAGAATGAAATTGTCTTTTGTTGCAGGTCGAGGACAGTGAGCTTGCAGATGTGGCAGCTGTCAGTGCAGGGAACAACTACGAAGTAGGGAACATGATAGCTGAAGCCATGAGTAAAGTAGGCCGAAAGGGAGTGGTAACCCTCGAAGAGGGAAAAAGTGCCGAAAACAGTCTTTACGTGGTCGAGGGAATGCAATTCGACCGCGGTTACATCTCGCCCTATTTCGTCACCGACAGTGAAAAGATGACTGTTGAATACGAGAACTGCAAGGTACTTCATCCAACAATATTCCATCGTAAGGCTTATTTGTGTTCGTCATAATACGCAATTCAATCATGTTTATCATGGCTGCAGTTGCTCCTCGCTGATAAGAAAATAACAAATGCGAGGGACCTCATCAACATCCTAGAAGACGCAATCAGAGGCGGTTACCCAATTTTGATAATAGCCGAAGACATCGAGCAGGAGGCTTTAGCGACGCTAGTGGTGAATAAGCTCAGAGGCGCTCTGAAGATCGCTGCCCTAAAAGCTCCTGGCTTTGGAGAGCGCAAGAGCCAGTATCTTGATGACATCGCAATTTTGACCGGAGGTCAATACAATTTTAACTGGTATAGAATATATATGTTTCCACTAATTGCCCTTTTAAAATAGTTGAGTTTTTTCTTATACTATGCAGGAACTGTTATTAGAGATGAGGTAGGGCTTGCCGTGGATAAAGTTGGCAACGAGGTCCTTGGCAATGCTTCTAAAGTGGTTCTTACGAAGGATACCACCACTATTGTAGGCGATGGAACCACCCAAGAAGCTGTAAACAAGAGAGTTGCTCAAATAAGAAACCTCATCGAGGTACATTATAATAGATAGTCTCTCTCTCTCGTTTTGATTGGGATCTAGACAACAATCTGTTTCTTGTGTCAGAATTTATTTGTTATGGATTATGTAGGTTGCTGAGCAAGAATACGAGAGGGAAAAGCTGAATGAGAGAATCGCAAAACTATCAGGTGGTGTTGCTGTGATTCAGGTGAGTTTCTGTTTCTATCGAACATTTGTTCTTGAGAATGTAATTCGTGTTGTCTTAAAGATGTTTTTTTCAGGTTGGAGCACAAACAGAAACAGAGCTTAAAGAAAAGAAGTTGAGAGTTGAAGATGCTCTCAATGCAACCAAGGTAACTAAAAATAATCTTAAAACAAAAATTGCCTGATGATTTTATTTTCAGGCTCTCTTGTTGTAAACTTACCATTATTATACTGAATTCAATGGTTATCAGGCAGCCGTTGAGGAAGGCATTGTAGTTGGTGGTGGATGCACCTTGCTGAGACTTGCGTCAAAGGTGGATGCCATTAAAGACGGCCTAGCAAATGAAGAAGAGAAGGTAATATATGTTGAATCTTCGATTGGTGTTACGCATAGTAGTCGAGTTCAATGCGCTAGGGTCTTGCTTCTCGCTTTTACACAAAGCACAAAAAAAGCGATCTCTTAGGAATGAAAAAGCGCACCACTTATAAATTCATGGAAAAATTTGCAAGTTTAGAAAATTTTAGAAAAGTAGGCATATAGCCACTTAAATCTAATAAATATTAAAAATATTACATGTTATAATTGTCCACAACAAAAAAAAAGTCATCAAAATCCAAAAATCATTAAAATTTAGGGTGTGTTTGGAAACAAATCACATAAGAAAATGAAAAGAATTGAATTGAATTCATTCAAAAGAATTCAATAGAAATGATTTCTCAAACAAATTCTTTTGTTGGGAAGCTTCATTTGTATTGAAGAATTCAACTGATTGTTAATTAATATATTTAACATTTTTTCGAAACAATTTATACAAATATTGACTCATTTAACTAAAAGCATATGAGAAGTTTAAAATGATAAAATAATATTCAAAGGCATAATTCAAACGAATTCCTTTGAAATCTTGCAAGTCTTTGCAAGAATTCTATTATTTGTATTCACAAGAATTCAAATCTTGCATGATTTGAATGCTATCAATATTTGTGTGGTTCCAAACAAGGGAATTTGACTAAATAAATTCAATTGAATTGAATTCTTTCAAAATGGATCATTCCAAACACACCCTCAACCCTGTGCGCTTTTTTCTTCATAGCGTGCTTTTTTTTGTGCTTTTTGCACCCCTGCGCTTTGTGTTCAACCAAAGCATTCACTTTTGCGCTTAAAGCGCAAAGTGCTCGCTTTTGACTAGTATGAGTGTTACATATATTTCCTTTCTCGGTTTTTGTTATACTGGGTGCAGGTTGGGGCAGATATTGTGAAAAGAGCATTAAGCTACCCACTAAAATTAATTGCAAAGAACGCCGGTGTTAATGGAAGTGTGGTCAGTGAGAAGGTAACGTGATCAAAAATCAAATATCTAGATTTGTGATGAGTAAAAGCTGAAAACAAAAAATATTAACTTCTACTCCAGGTGCTTTCAAGTGAGGACCCGAAGTTTGGATACAACGCTGCAACTGGGAAGTACGAAGATCTAATGGCTGCTGGTATTATCGATCCAACCAAGGTAAGTTTAAGATGATGTTCTTTGATGAAAGGAAGTATAGTTTGGGTGAGGTGATGGATGATAAACGGTGTAAATGCAGGTGGTGAGATGTTGCTTGGAGCACGCATCATCAGTAGCAAAAACATTCTTGATGTCGGATTGTGTAGTCGTTGAGATTAAGGAGCCTGAGCCTGTTCCTGCTGCCAATCCCATGGACAATTCTGGTTTGTACTCCAATTGACACGTAATTTTTACTCGTGTGCTTCATTTCATATTAATGAAATTTTTTGGTGTTACGTGTAACAGGATATGGGTACTAGAACGGATTGGATTAATAAAGACAGGACAAGATGTGTATTTGTGAGCTATTTTTGTAGGTGTCACTCAAGTGAAGTGAGTAGGAATGGAAGTGTGAGTGAGGCTCGTAACATTTTTCAACTTGCACTATTTTCAACTCTAGTTCAGTAGAAATTAATTCCTTTGCTTGTGCTTTTTTATCTTTCCAACTTGCCATTTCGAAATTGTCTTTTATAGCTTCAAATTTTGATTATTCAACAAAGTAGTCTATTCAAAGTCGCATTTTAAAATGTTTGGATACACTAGCCGTCAAACATACAGAATTGAATCTTAAAGAATTTATTTAAGATCGGTTCCGGTTTTCATAATTCTTAAAATTTCGGTTTCGGTAATTATAAACCGAAATAAAGATTGAACTGGATGAGCAATAAATACCATACTAATATATATATGTGTATATATATATATATATATATATATATGTATGTACATATGTGCACAGAGAGGCGGGCTAGGGGGTGGTCGACCGCCTTTGCTGCCAAACCTTGCCTACGTCTGATTTTTAATTTAAAATTACAAAATGATGTCGTTTTGGATAATTTTAATGAATTAGGTTGAATGTTTTAGTCCCTTTCTATGCTGCTATTCATGCTTTACAGCCTTGCACATCTCAACTTTTCAATTCCATGTTGTCAAGGCCTCTACCAACACTGCAAATCATCGCCTCCGGTGACTCCTTTTATTTTCCGTTTCTAGTTTCAACAGATTAGCAAACAAAATTTTGCCTCTTATTTTCATTCCAAATATTAATGTTTACAGGTAATATCTCTAGCTAAAATTGACACTTGATTTCAATTTTACTTCCTCGGTTACTTAACACCTGAAATAAATTCTGAAATTTGATCAGTAATTTCGTCTATTAATGCCTTACTTTGGTTTTTTTTTTTTTCGGTTTAACTTGCAAGTCCTTACAGATTAATGGTGAAAAGGAAACTTGTATTCGTTGATTGAATTGGAGGATAAAATATGTAATGTATCAATTTTAGTCTTGAAAGTTCAACAAGTTGAAATCTCAGTTCCAATAACAAACTTTGGTGGATAATATGAAATAGAATTGAAGTGTTACTTAGTTCCAGTAAAAATCTTATCATTTAGAATACAAAATTAAAAAAATAAAGAAGTTAAAATGGTGTTGATTGTGAAATGTATAGCAGAATATAACTAAATTTGGACTATTTGAACAAGTTTTTGTGTATTTGTGCTTATTAGTACCCTTTGTCTCAATATACATATACTGCTTCTCTACAATTATAAAAATATTTTTTCATTGAAGTTTTCCTAACAAAAGACTGTAATTGATTGTGAATTCAAATTATATTCACTTTTGGAGGTTGTGCATAGTATTGAAATATATTTTGTATCAAGAAGGCCTAGAGTGCAGAAAGAATGTTTTGATTGCATTTTAGTTGAATAACCACCGTAAATTTTGCATAATAATAATTCAGAAATTGATCATAATATTATAATACTTTAATCAAAATTCTTTTACTATTAAATTCCACCCCTCCTCAATTGGAAAACTAGCATGCGTAAGCACGCACACACATACATACATATACATGTATATATATATATACATACACACATATATACAAATATATATACATATACATAAGTAATTTATATATTATTTGTCATACTATCAATTAAGTAGGGGTTTTCTAATTACTATTTATTATTAAATATTATATACACACGTATGTATGTATGTATGTATGTATGTATGTATTATTTGTCGTACTATCAATCAAGTAGGGGGTTTTCTAATGGCTTAATGCATCTTGAACCCCTTGAACTTGTCCCTAAACTCCGGATTCCCCTCTGAATTTTGAAATGTTCTCAATGCCCCTCTGAACTTGTTTAAAAGTTTTCAATTTCCCCGGAACTTGTCCCTAAACTCCGGATTCTCCCCTGAACTTTGAAATGTTCTCAATGCCTCCCTGAACTTATCTAAAAGTTCTTAATTTCCCCTTGAACTTGTCTAAAAGTTCTCAATTTCCCCTTGAACTTGTCTAAAAGTTTTCAATTTGGAAGGAGAAATCTGATTCGAGTGTTAAATAGATGAAGAACGATTTAGGGATTTGAACTTTTTTAATGTTAGAATATTAACATTGGGATATCTATTTCTTTTTTAATTTTTTTAAATATTTTTTTTCATTCACGGGCTCACTAACGCAACTTGTCACGTTACCTTGAGGGAGTGTTGGAGAACGTTTAGACAAGTTAAAGGGGGCATTGAGATCATTTCAAAGTTCAGGAGGGAATCCAGAGTTTAGGGACAAGTTCAGGGGGAAATTGAGAACTTTTAGACAAGTTTAGGGGGGCATTGAAAACATTTCAAAGTTCAGGGGGGAATCCGAAGTTTAGGAACAAGTTCAGGGGATTCAAGATGCATTAGGCCTTTTCTAATTACTATTTATTATCAAATATTATATACACACACGTGCGTGTATTATTTGTCATACTATCAATCAAATAGGGGATTTTCTAATTACTTATTTTCAAATATTATCACAACATGCATAATACTAAGAAAGAATTGTTTAATAGAATGACAGAATACGTTTGTCTTTACTCACATAACACGTGAGAGAGTAGTGGTTGGTATTTATAATAAATTATATATAACACAATTACATATTGACCCTCAAATATAAACAATATTACAATCAATATCTACTACCTATCACTCCCTCAAGTTGGGTGTGGTGTCCAACAATACTCAACTTGTTCCTCAAGAAGCCGAACCGAGCTCGTGGTATTGGTTTTGTAAGAATGTCCGCCACTTGCTCATCAATGGATATGTAACGTACTAACAAATCCTTGGAAGTGACTCTCTCACGAACAAAATGAAAATCAAGCTCCAAATGTTTCATTCTCGAATGAAAAATTGGGTTAGCCGCACTAAAGCATTGGCGGGCCAACAGGCGAGAACCCAATTTCACGCAAGAGAAGATCAATCCATGCAAGTTCCGACGTAGTCGTGGCAATGACCCTATACTCTACTTTTGTGGAAGATCGAGAAAACGTACGTTGCTTTTTCGAACCCCAAGAAATGATATTAGAACCATGGAAATACCATAGCCTGAGGTAGATCTCTGGTCATCCAAGTCACTGCCCCAATCAGAATAGGAGTACCCATGAATCCGCAACCGTGATTGCGAAGTATATCGCAACCCAAAATCAGTCGTACCACGTAAATACCTTAAAATCCTTTTCAAAGCCTGCCAATGCCGAACACTTAGCGAATTCATGAACTGGAATACCATATGCACTCAGGCTATGTCGGACGTGTAAGCGTTAGATATTGTAGGCCACCAACCAAACTTCGAAAATGTGTGACATCCTCAATCGAATGATCATTAGTAGAATTGAATTTATCCGCAACCGCAACAGGCGTTTCTAATGCCTTTGATTCGACCATGCTTGCTTTCGTCAAGAATCAGCATTATACTTTTGTTGAGAAAGACATAACAAATCGATTACTTAATACCAAGAAAATACTTCGCATTTCCCAAATTTTTTAATTGCAAATTAGGATTGAAGAAAGTTTATCAATCGTATCTGAAGATCCGGATCAATATCAAAGCAAGAAGATCATCCACATAAGTCAAACAGAAAACAACAATCGTTCTTTGGTGTAGGAAGTTGAGTGAGACATTAGCTTGAGAGGTTACAAAACCAAAACGCGGCAGAGATTGAGTGAGTTTTATGCCACATGTGAGAAGATTGTTTCAGGCCATAAAGGGACTTATTAAGCCGACAGACGAAAGAATGCCGAGACTTGTCCACAAAACCAATCGGATGAGTCATAAAAATAAGATGATCAAGGTCACCATGAAGAAAGGAATTAGAGACATCCAAATGAGTAATTGACCAAGCACAACTAACTCAGAGACAAAAGAACCCGAATTGTCATTGGTTTGATCACTGGGCTAAATGTGTCATCGAAATCTATACTAGGCCTTTGATGAAAAATTTTTACCACTAGTTTGGCCTTATAATGATCAATCGAACCATCCAGTTTCAACTTGGTTTTAAAAATCCACTTACATCCAATCACTTTGGGAGCTTGAGAAGGATGGATGAGATCCCAAGTCCCATTTTTAATCAACGCCGAAAACTCCTCAGCCATAGTTGTTTACCAATGAGCCGATTTGGAAGCTTCTGTGAAGGATGTCGGGTCACGAATAATCATACCTGAGTGCATTTCTCGCGATCCCTACTGTTTTGCTTGAAGGTGAGTAAAATAGCAACCCGTAGAAGGTGCATTTCCTTTAGAAGACACAGAAGAGAGAGTGAATTGCGATCTCTGTAGGTGTGGGGCGACCGCAATAAGTGATAATTGGAGGTTTAGGGGTTGGTTGTATTAATGGGATGAGCGGTTTAGTGGTGGCGGGTTGGCTGGTTAAGGGTGGCTGAGTTGTTTTTGTGGAATTAGGTGGTGGTGGATTGGATATGGTAGGTGTGTGTAGTAGTTATGGAGGAAGGGTGATAGACGTATTTATATTTAACGGAGAAACCGAATCATGTGTAATGTGCTTCACAATATCAGAAAAAGGGAAAACTTGTTCATAAAAAATGTCATGGTGTGAGATAAAGATTTTGGAAGATAATGGATCAAGATAGCGATAACCCTTATGTTCCCGACTATAACCAAGAAAAACACAACGACGAGATCGATAATCCAATTTATTAGATGAATAAGGAAGCAATCAAGGAAAACCTAAACAACCGAAGACAAGAAACAATGTATAATCAAGATTGACAAAAAAAAAGATGACGAAAAGGGACATCATAATGAATAGTAGATGAAAGCATTCGATTAATTAGATAAACCAATGTATCAAATGCATAAAACCAAAATTTCATAGGCAAATTCGCCTGATGGAGCAATGATAAGCCTGTTTCAACTATGTGACGATTCTTTCTTTCAGCATTCCCGTTTGTACGGACATGACATTCGATGTGCAATGTCATTAGAAGCTAAATAATTCTTCAAACCAATAAATTCACCACCACCATCACTTTGAAATGTTTCAATTTTTCTATCAAAATGATTTTCAACAACATAACGAAATTCAATAAACGTGAGAAGAACATCAAATTTACGTGCAAGAAAATAAATCCAACAATACTTTGAAAAATGATCATAAAACAGGACATAGTAACGAAAACCATCAATCGATAAATTGGGGAAGGATCCCAAACATCTGAACAAATTAAATCCAAAGGACCCGAAACTAAAGTAATTGAAGAATGAAAAGGTAAACGATGACTTTTACTAATTGCACAATGAGAACACAAATGTCAATCAGTTGGTCTGGAAACACAATGAATTTTATTATGACTCAGCAAAAGACTAACTAAGAGATAGCTGAGATAACCAAGATGTTCATGACATGTCTTTAGAGAGGTGAGATGCAACCAAACTAGAGAGGATTGCGAGATGGTGTAGAGACCATTCCTATTCGGGCCTCGAAGAATCACCTGTTTCGTAAAGAGATTTTTCACAACAAAACAAAGATAACACTAGAATTGGTTAGTGCACTCACAGAAACAAGATTATACTTTGAAATAGGAACATAAAGCATTTGATTAAGGAATAAAGAAGTATTGGAAAGAATAGAGGAACCAACATTTTTTATTGGGAGACAAGAACCATACCTAATTGAACTTCTTCTGGATCAATGTACTCGAAATGAAGATTCAGGTTTCCCAATTCTGAAGTAAGATGGTGAGTCACACCACTATCCATGATCCAATTGTGGTCGGAGGGTTGGGTGGTGTTAAAATTTGAGCTTGGTTACCGTGGGTTGCGATTATTATTGGTTTTAGGAGAGGTTATTATCTCGTAAAGTCACCTGAACCTCTACAATTATAGCAAATCAAGTTAGTACCATCAATTTAAGAATATACTTGCGGGAGCATGTTAGGCCTAGGGGAAAAAGGTTGCAGTGCCTGACCGAGAATATACCCCCCGTAAAATGGTCTAGGCGGCTACCCAAAACCGGACTGTTGTCTATAAGCCTCTACCATGGCCTCCTCGTGGTCGATAGAAAACTGCCACTCCTACGGCGGCCTCCCTCATGGTATAATTTGCCGAAACTGAGTTCAACTCATCCGTTCCAACCTGTGTACGTTTCAATTGCCTTTCCTCTGACAATAACAAGCCATACAAGTCATCAAAAGTAATGGAGGTCATACGGGTCTCAAGTGGTCGATAGAATTCACGAAAAGGGCTATTAATGCCATGCAAACCATCAATAATAGAATCAACCAAATCATCCTCACTTATAGAATATTGAAGAGATTGTAAGCGATCAAAAATAGTTTTGGAACGTTGCATATACTCAAAGACAGATTCTGTACCTTTCTTCAATGAGTGTAGTTGTTATTTTAATTCACGAACCTAAACTTTTGAACCTGAGGCATAGGTATTCTTTAACTTGACCCATGCTTCGCGAGCACTCTTGACTCCAAGAATTTGAGGTAGAATAAGCGGCTCAATTGAATTAAGAACCCAACTCAACACCTGTTGCTCCTGTCTTTTCAAGATTAAATATTCACTATTCGAAACCTAATTGTTTAAAGAGGGAAGGGGAGCAGCGTAGGATCCATCAACAAACTTCAAGAGATCACACCTAGCTAACATAGGCGTAATTAGGGTTTTCCAAAGCAGAAAATTTGTTGAGTTCAATTATAGAGGGAGCTGGTGACTAATGGACGACATAATAGGAGCAGCCATCGAAGTAGGGAGTTCCGACGAAATAGAAGAGGTGGTGGTGGAGGAGCTATTATCGTTGGTAGCCATGACGTTACCGACTGAAAGGGATTAAAAACTACTGATAGGGATAAATTGAAAACTGAATAAGAAGAACAAAGAACAAAAATCGATTGAATGGGAATAAAAAGATAACAAAATTCTTATTAGGAAAGGATCGGCGATAGTATTGCCTGTAGACTCTATACCATAATAGAATGACAAAATAGATTTATCTCTACTCACATAACACATGAGAGAGTAGTGTCTTGTATTTATAATAAATTATATATAACACAATTACATATTGACCCTCGAATATAAACAATATTACAATCGGTGTATACTGCCTATCATTGTTTTTCCTTTACAATTTGGGAATCACATTCCTATTTTGTACAATTCATCATTATATATGCATACCATACCACCTCTCTTCTCTCCTCAACTTTGAATTAAGTTGTTTTCCTTTGCTTTTTTTGTTATAAAACTTTTTACTGATTTGCTTTATTCTTTGTTGTGAGAATTAAAATTTGTATTCCATGATTTTAAATGTGTTTGAGGTATTAAAGTTGTAATTATTGTATTATAATCTAAATTCCAAAATTCAATTGCCATCAAATTTATATTTAATAGAAAATAATGGTACTTTATTCTCTTGCATATAATCTTAACACGTAACAATTTGTTACATATAATTTTGTATTTTATAGAATTTGAATGCTTCGGTCATAACCGAATCAAATCAAACGGATTATATTTGGTTCAGTTCACACCAAAACCGAATATAATTCAGTTCAATTTCGATTTTATTTTTCTAACATTTCGGTTTGGTTCGATTTTATACCGAGCTGGGTTTTGCTCACCCCTACTCAAACATACTCCCAGCAATCACAACAAGAATTCGAAAAGGAACAAAATATGTAACCTTCTGTGCTAACGTGGCCATTATCTTTTGGTTCAGTTCGTCTTCTTCCTTTGGAAATTTATGTAGTAATTGTTAGTCCACGTAACAAAATAAATGAACTAGTGGGCTAATTCATTTGTATAAGATCTGAACTTATTAGTTAGGAATGGATTCTGGATACATACACTGATTATATGAATTCATTGCAAATGAACCTGAATTCAATAGTCATGTGAAGTTGATCCACTAAACAAGGTCATTGAAGGAAATAGTCAAACAATGGGATTTGGTCACTGACTTCACTGAATCTTCTGTTAAGGGTTCGGAGAGCTTCAACGTGAGGCTCGTCTTCCTCTACCGCTATTATCTTCGCAAAGCTTCCGTCTCCAACAAAGTCTACTACTTGGTTTGCAGCCTCGAGACCCGTAACATATGCCTTCTCCTATTTAATAATATATAAATCGAAACGTGAGTGACGTTTCATCTACTATTTTCAAGTAACAAACAGAAACTGAATGGTACCTGTGACCATGATCCGTGCCGAGTTATTATCCAGTCTCCAGCCATGAACAAGTTCGGGAAAGATGTTGACCCACGCATCATATGTTTGTATGATCCTAAAAAACAACATAAAATAATACAATGAACGTATATATATTTTACAAGCCATTATAAGCCGTCGTGTAGCTCTTGACTTACCTGGGAAAAAATGAGTCAAAGATTTCGGAAACCTCGTGATCTCCTGATCTATCACTTTAGCCTCGTCGAAACCCTTAATGTGTTTGGCGAGGCAGGATATCGCTTTTGCTACTACTTGTTCATCGTTCAGTGGTAACAACTCGTTGGCGTGGTACTATTTTAAAAAAGTTATTCCGGAAAAATCATAAATGAATAGGAAATGATAAAATACTTTGCAACCCCATTAAAAACAAGAGTGACACTCACGAAATCGGCTCGAATAACCGTCCCTTGACAGTCCTTGTACTCATCATGAATCACATTCAGGTCGGAAAAAGTCCAACCAAATGAATCATCAAATGCAGCACAAGCGTTAATTGCATTCGAAATGTTCACCTGCTATTACATCAACTTTTATGAACTTTTTTATACTATATGTCGCCTAGTAAGCTGAAAAACGAGTCACCAAACCTTTGAGTCAAGCTGAAGTTTGCAGGTGAGTAAATCAACTGCATACAGGTTCAGAACTTTGCGAAACTCGTCCTTCGCACATAACGCTGCACTAAATCATACATGACTGCCGCTTAAAAACAAGAAGACTACAAGGGAAAATTTATTTTATTTTTATGCAAGAACAGCAAACCTATTTTCGACGAGTTGCTGAATTTTCGAGATTCCGGCAGCCAAAATCACCGCGTCAGCATCATAAACCTCATCTTCGCAAACCACTTTCGAAACACAACCATTTTCTTCATCAACTACAAAGTCTGTCACTTTTACGGTGTCAACAAATCGGCAGCCGTTACTCTTTAGCAACTCCGACCAAGGGTTAAAGATCTTTTCTTTGATTGTCCCACGACACCATACCATATTGAAATCTTTCTGCAACGGCATAGATAAATCAAGAAAACCGGAAAGCTAAAAAAAACAGATACTTTCCTTTTAAATTTAGTACACCTGGTGAGCAAGGGAGATGTAATAAAGCAATCCTAGTGTTGCGGCTGCGCTACATTGTTCTGCTGGCGAGAACAAACCGACTTGAAGCAACGGGCCAAAAACGTTGCGGTAAAGCCTTTCTGAGCAGCCGTACATTTTGAAAAGTTCTCTTGCAGTAACTATCCAAATAAGAGACTTCAACAACATTGATCTGTTGAGTAAAGTGGAACTAAGATTGAAATTTGAAGTTGCAGTGGAAATTCTTACGTGAATCGTATTTCCTCCATGCCAAGTCAGTGTTGTCGAAGTCGATCACTACGATCATAAGGCAGAGAAGAATGAATGTTAATTAGTATAAATTACAAAAAAAAAATTCACAATTATTAAGAGCCAATGTAAGAAAAAGGGATTGGTATTATTCGAATAAAAGAGCGCACCAGCAGCCATTAGAGGAAGCGATGTTAATCTATCTAGCAACGGGACCTTAGAAAACTGCAAACAGCATAATAAATTTTTTTAGTGAGCACACAAATTTAAATTGAAAAAAGTTAAATAAATGTTGGTTGGATACTTGAGTATAATATAAGGTTCCCAAAGGGGTAGGCAACTGAGGCTTGTCTTCAAAAATCGGAAATTCGACCTGCAGAATGAATTCACTTCTGTTAAGGTTTTTTTTTTGTAGAACTGAAGTTCTTCATTCATTAGTGTTAGAAATGTGATATGATGCATATGTACCTCTAATCCTTGAGTTGAATAAAGCGCAGACCCCATTTTGTTAGTAAAGGGACTGATCCCTAATTCATTGACAAGGCTAAATATGTTCTGATAGGGATTCCAAAACCCTAACCAAGTTAAAACCCATGGACTGGTTTAGAACTACTAAATTTGCAGCGAAAATCTCGCAAATCAATTGGGAAAAGAGTGAATGAAACCTTGGATACCAACATCATCAACGGAACCAAAACCACTGGAATCGTCAAAGACAGTAACATCAAAACCCTAAAAAAGAACCCAATTGAAATCCAATCATAAAAAAAAGAATTAAAACATGGGATCCATAAAAGGTAATCAAGGGAATTGACCTGGTTGCAGAGATGATGGGCGGCGCCAAGACCAGCCCAGCCAGAACCTACAATTATAACCTTCTTAGAGGAATTGTGAGGTTGATTTGGTTGTATTTCTGATTTGCAAAAAATCCCTTTTCTGTAGCCTGCGTTTATAATGGGAGGAGAGAATGTGAAGCTGTAACTGTAGCAACCCAACATCTCTTGTTTCTTTCTTTTTACTTTTTTGGGTGTACAGTACAAGTAGAAGACCAATTTATTTTATCAATTAGCTACAAATGGCTTTTAATTTGATGCAGATTCAGTGAGGGGCTAAGCAGGGAGATATGTGTGCAAGGTTTGTGCCACTTGTTTTTCTCTGATTTTTATTCTTCTTCCCTCTTAGTTTTTGTGATGTTATACTTGGCAATAGATTTTTTCTCTTCCATGTTGAAAAGATGGTGTCTTTATCATGAACAACAGAAAATCAGAAGAACACTTGGATAGATTATGAGTTGAAACACCATAGATTTCTTAAAATCAAGAGGAACGTTATCATTTGTTGGAAACCAGGACGAAATTCTTTGTTCAACCCAACCATACGTTGCAAATCTATATTTAGATGAATTCAAATATCAATATTAAAACTTGTAGTTTGTAATTTGCATATTTAAAGGAATTCAAATATGTAAAATTTGTAATTCTTTTATATGTAAAATGAACCGAATCCATTAAATGTTGCATTTCTAAAGTTATTAAGGAACTAAAAATGTATTCTACGATTAAATTTCAATAGTTAAATTTGATTCATGGTTAAAATTGATTAAAAAATACAACAAGATATATAAATGCAATCCATGGTTTTTTTTTTCCATTACAAGTGTTATTACATGAAACTAAATCTAGCAATAATCTTACATTTTACAAAACAAAGTAATCATATTACATAACATAATCCAATACTCCTGTAATAGATGCTGGACGTATTACAAAAATAATTACAATCAATTGAAATTTGAGTGAAACATCAAATCAAATGAGTTGTGATAATAGATATGAAGATACATTTAGCTTGCCTAACAAAAAAACAAAAAAAAAAAAAAAAAAAACAAAAATCAATTTAGACCGTTACGTCGGTTATTGCTTGCACTCCTTTCATTTCTTCACTCTCATTCTAATCATATACCCCAACTCCCAACCCATTCTCTACTAATTTGGTAATTTCTACTTTCTGTTCTTCTTTGGTCCACATAAATTAATGGCTGCGGCCACTCTCCCCAACCGCCTCTCCCCCTTCCTCCGGCCACCGTTCCCCGTATCTAACTCCTCTTCCACCTCCTCCGCTGCATTTACAATCTCATCCGGTTTAAAATCATTCAACAACTCCCCTTGGAGAGTCTCAATTTTTCCGTCTCGCCGCTTGCTCTCTTCCGGCACCAGGGCCGCTTCCCGAGCCGACGATTCTGCGCCCTCCGAGATGTCGGTGGAGAACGCTCTCAAGCTCCTCGGAGTCTCCGAAACCGATTCGTTTGATGATATACTTCGCGCCAAAAACGCTATTGTTGCTACGTGTAAAGATGACGAGGATGCCATTGCACAGGTTCTTTTAGTAATCTTGTTAGCTCAAACTAGGCATTTGACTGTTTCGATTTCATCCTCTGATGCTGTACTTGTTTATGGAGCCATTTTAGTTACTGAGGATTTTGATACTTGGATTCAAATTATGTGTAAAAGATTTGTGTTTTTGTTTGCCACAGAACTGGATTATTCATCTATTTTGGCAGGATATCACTTGAATCATTTATTGTAGGTTATTAATTGCTTTAATGCATACTTGAATCGGTGAAATTTAAGTTGGTTGCATGTACTCCGTTTTGAACTTGATTTAAGATTTATAGCTGGATACTTAAATCTTAGGCCAACTTCAGTATCCTATCGATGCATTCTATTTGTAGGAAATTAAGTTTACCAGCTTTAAGTAGCTACAGGTCGCCGTTCCTTGTGATTTTGTGAAGGGTTTCTTGTCTCTACCTTGCTATATGATTATTGGCGTGTAACTGCCAAATTGAAATGCATTTTGTCTTTCCATGCTTCAAATTTGATATGCCATTATGGACAATATTAAAATCAGATGAATTTCGAATACTGAGTGCTTTTTATTTTTGTGATAAGGCACGATGGTATTGCAATCTCCGAAGTTGCATTGTTGTGATTGGTGGTGATGCATGGCTGCCTGTTTGTAGACCAAATTCTGTAGAGCTCACGATACAGCTTAATATTGTGCTACTATATAATAATTTTGTTAAATGCCATGGTCAGAGCATTCACTGATTTAAATTCTTATTATGAATAATTATAGTTGACTGTATTTTAGGTTGAAGCTGCATATGATATGTTGCTTATGCAAAGTTTAACACAACGGCGAGCTGGAAGAGTTGTAAATAGTGGCATCCGGTATGCTGATGTTAAGCCTATAAATGGTCCAGGAATTGGATCAGTGCCTCAATGGCTGCAGACAACTATGAAAAAGACATCCATTTCAGTGGAAACTCCATCAACTAGTGAGGTGGGAATACAAGCAGGAGTTTATGGAGCTTTGATGGCTATAACTTATCTTAATGGAGCTTCTCCCCCTGTTGCCCCTTATGGAGGGGCTGATGTTCCTGGGTTGGTCTTGGCTACAAGTTTTGGGGCGTCGCTCTACTTCATGACAAGAAAGAATGTGAAGTTAGGTAATTTTCAAGATACTAATCTTCATCATTTTCAAAGCGAAAATTTCCAAAAAAATTTAATGTTGTTTCATTGATGGAAAGCTGATAACTTCCCTAAGCTCTTTCAGTTTCTTTTTATGAAGTCTTCATGGTAAATAGACGTGTGTGTTTGTGTGTGTGTGTGTGTATACATATATAGAAGATGCAACAAAGATTATTGACCAGGGTTTAGTATCTTCCCCTTTCTCTTGGTTGAATAACAAGAAAGGAAAAATCTCTCAGAAAGATGGCCCACACATTCTGTAATATAGCGAAAGAGGCCATATTTGCCGCTGCTGCATCTCATGAATGAAAACCGAGAAAAAATTGAGTTTTAATAAATTGACAAAACTCGTAGATCTTGCATTATGTGTCAGTCTCATGATTTTAGAGGTGTTTATTCTCCATGTTTACTTCTGTTTTAGTTTAAAAGCGTCTTGAAAAGGCGGTTTGATATGATATATACATATAAAGATATCAAAATACAATCTATTCATTCAAAAACCACGCAGGGCTCATTTTTCCCCTGCCGGAGTATTTGTAAGTTTTTATCACGATTGTTGAAGACAATCTCGAAGAGCAAGCAAATTAAGAGTACCGAGTCCAAAGACGTGTCATTTGCACATATTTTGAGTTTAAGATCTTTGGAAATCCACCTGTTACTGTAAATAAACTAATTGATTTATTTTTATGAGTACAGGAAAGGCTACTGTAATAACTTTAGGAGGGCTGGTGGCTGGTGCAGTGGTGGGTTCAGCTATTGAGAATTGGTTGCAAGTGGACATTGTTCCACTTCTCGGTGTACACTCCCCTGCTGCTGTAGTAAGTGAAGTCATTCTCATTTCTCAATTTGTGGTTTCCCTCTATCTTAGTTAGGATTGGAAAGATTATGTAATTGCAACCACAACTGTGAAACCTGTAATTATTCATATACCTGAAGCCTTTTGTTATTAGGATGTGGCATCAGTGTATAAAACTACGTAACAGAATGTTGTCGAAGTTTAATTGATATAAAATCTTCAATTAATGGCAGGATGGCCGTTTGCAGCTGAATGTAGATAAATAACCATAGTAGAGCTTATTGAGCAAGATGTTCTTTTGCAAAGAAAAAACTTGTACATAAAAATAGAAGCAACTGATGTTTGATAGGATACGTAACTGGCTTGGTAGTCACAATCTTTGTTCATCTTATGCTTACAAGAAGGAATATGACTCATAATGGATTTTCATATATATCCATATAAAGAAAGGACAGAGAAAAGGTCGTTTTCAGACAGTTGCCAAGTTTTTTTATCTTTGTTCTACAACGGACAATTGCTAAGTTTTAGATAATGAAGCAAAAAGCTGATTGGAACAGAGCATTTCATCTATGCGTAAGATGTGCAAAGTTCAAATAAATGCTTACCCTCAGAACATCTATCTGAAATCGTCTATTTAATATTCTGACGTGGCATTTGGTTCGTGGAATGATTATTCTGGGAAATAGAATAAAAGAATGTGAAACATGTTAGATTAATGTCTTAGATCCATAATAGTTATTGTAGCGAATTAACTCCCAAAACAATCACGGAAATAACATTTAAATAAAGCAGTAAAAGGCAACAAACAAGAACACAAGCGATTTTTACTTGGTTTCCCCCGCTTGGACTTAATAGGCCAAACTTTTGAAGGAGTAATCCAAGGATCTTAAGATGAGAAGCTTTATTGAGTTGCAAATCGGCACAAGTCTACAGAGATTAATCAAGAGAACTTAAAAACCCTAAGAACTCTAAAACT
>CATIWQ010921947.1:0-17499 GCA_949673415.1 Euphorbia schlechtendalii | reverse complement strand
CGTCTTCAAGCATGTGCCTAGGGACGAAAACCAAATGGTAGATGAACTCGCTACACTAGCATCAATGTTGGAAGGCCCTAGAACTCAGTCAATCAAGCCTGTTGTACTGCAAACATCCAAAGAACCCTTCTACTGTCGCCTAGTGGAAATGGAGGATTAACAAACTATCGGGAATTGGTCCTTTGACATAGTCAAATTTTTGCAGAACGGGGAATACCTAGAAGGCGCAACAGACTCTGAAAGAACCTCATTACGGTGCTTAGCGACTCAGTTCCACCTAGTAGAAGGGGACCTGTTCAAACGAACATCAAAAGGAATGCTGTTGAGATGTCTAACAGAACAGGAGGCTTTGTTGGTAATGCGACAAATGCACGTGGGAGATTGCGGTCTACACATGAATGGGATAGTACTGGCAAAGAAAATACAACGCCAGGGATATTATTGGATAACAATGGTTATAGACTGCGTATCAGAAGTGCGGAAGTGCCATGAGTGCAAGATATATGGTGACATAAACCATCTACCCTCATTCGAGCTCCATAGCTTATCTACTCCTTGGCCATTCTCAGCGTGGGGCATCGACATTTTTGGTGAGATTCGGCCAAACTCGACCAATGGGCATCGATTCATTATAGTAGCAGTCGACTACTTTTCAAAATGGGTGGAAGCCGAATCGTACACCAACATCAACGCTAAGAAGATGACCAAGTTCATTGAAAAGCACATATTCGCCCGATATGGCATCCCACATCACATTGTATCGGATAATGGGGTTCAATTCCAAGGAGCCACATCAGACCTAATGAGGAAATATGGGATCGAGCACCACCGGTCATCACCATACAGGCCACAGGCTAATGGGGTAGTAGAGGCAGCTAACAAGGAGATTAAGAAAATCCTGAGTAAGATGGTTGTTACCTATAGGGACTGGGCAAATAAGTTGCCATTCGCAGTATGGGGATACAAGACGAGCATTGAAACTCCAACCAATCAAACCCCTTTCTCATTAGTGTATGGGATGGAAGCAGTTTTACCTGTAGAAATTGAAGTGAAATCGCTTCGAGTAGCACTAGAGGCGAGGTTAGAGGAGTCAGAATGGGAAAAGGCCAGATTTGAACAGCTAAACATGATTGACGAACAGCGGTTAAAGGCACTGGATCATTTGCAGATGTACCAACAATGCATGGCTAGGGCATACAACAATCGAATTAGGGCCAGAAGCTAACCTTTAAAAGCGGGACACTTGGTTCTGAAACAAATGAGACCCTCAAATGCGGATCAACGGGGAAAGTTTCGCCCGAACTGGGAAGGCCCTTACGTCATTAAGAAAATCTTGAGCAAAGGAGCTGCCAAGATCATGTATATGGAGGGAAACGAATTCGTCAATCCAGTTAGTCAAGATAAGCTTAAACTCTACCACGTGTAAAAACAAAAGAAATAAATTTACAAAAGCGGTACACCAAAAAAGAGAGAAAAACTGGTCCGCCAGATAGCACTTGGCTACCTGGGCAACAATTAGGACCATTCTTGTATAAAAACTAGAAATGTCAGCTGAGTTGAAAACCCGTGAAGGGTGGCTCAGGCAAAAATTAGGACAAGGTGAGGAATAGAGAGATCGCGAGTTAGAAAACCTTCTCTAGGCTAACTGGCGGCAGGGCTCAAATCATTGGAAAACTTGTACCTTTTTAAAGTCGTTTAATGAAATATATTATGTTTGCAAAGATTTATGTCTATGTTTATATGAATAGTGTGCATATAGAATATCACAAGTAATTAAAATTCGATAAAATTTCATAATCCAAGAATAAGTCAAAAACACAATTCAGAAAATAAATGGCTAAAACAAATAAGATCTAAGGGTGGGTGCCAGTCATTCCACCGTGCACGCTTCCTCGAAGTATGAGGGAGGGGGTCCAAGCCATCTTCATCCCTCTCTCCCACTCACGAGACACCATAAAGTGCTGATCAACATCCGGGAGAACCTTGATCATGCCAAGCCATCCATGGTAGAACTCGTCAGTAGCGGTGGTCTCAGGGGCAGTGTAATCTAACATAACAACTCGAGCGCATACCCAAAGCCTCCTTATAGCATCAAGAGTGTCAGGATCGAAGTCGTGGAAATGGGTTGAACATAGAGACCTAGGAACCCGTTGCTGACGCCCGTATTGCCTGCACAGACTAGAAGGGGAATAGGATGTAACGCCAAATAGCCCCATCAGCAATACACCAGAATCATGGACGTCAGTGACCACGAACGGAATCTCTAACTAGGGGCTGAGCCAACGAACCTCAGAAGATTGGTAGGAGCCTAGTATCTCGACCGAGGCACCTTTGCTCAGCGAACGATGGTCCTTCCTAGTGAAGCCTCTAGGACCATAATGCGAAGGGAGGTATCGAGCCTTCCCTAAGCGTGGATCAGCAGTCAGGTGAAGCTTCTCCAAAAGCCATACCTACGTTAAACCATTCATTTAAACAAACAACGAAAATCATGAAAGAAAGAGATGAGGAAAGAGAATTACCTCTAGTAAAGCAAAATGGTCTCCTGCTAAATCTTGATTCACCGAAGTAGCTTCTAAGTGGACCAGCGTCTCAGCCAAGGCTAAGGCTGTAGGAGAAAGGACTGTAGAGATTGGGTCAATGACCGACAGCAAGCGGAAAGGCGCAATCGCTCCAGCCACACAAACAAATTCCGCTAGAAGAAGTAGAGTCACCATTGAAGGCCAAGCTAGGTGACTACTGGGTGTATTCTCACACAAGCTAAGGACTGCTTCAACCCGGAAGCCGCCAACATCAGGGGGAGTTGACAAAAAGCACCCACTTGACTCCAGGTTCCATAAACCCTTTAGCTTATCCTCACCTCCAAATTGGAAAGAAGGAAAGGTGAAGGATAGTCTTGCAGGAGATATTGGCATCGACTTCTTCGAAAAAGGGAGCCCCAGAATATCATGAAACTCCTCGATCAAGAGACAAAGCTCGAAGTCTACAAAGCGAAAAACATGGGTGGCGGGATCCCAAAACTTCAGAGCAGCATGAATGAAGGCCATATTCACAGTCCTGGAAGTAAAGTATTGAAGACCCCGCAGGCCAAAACTCTCAATCTTCCTCCAATCGGGACCCTGAATAGTGCAGAGAAAGACCCTAAGGCGCTCGTTATGGGCCGATATCAGAAAGGAAAAAGCTAAAGGAAATTCCTCAAGACCGGTGTTGCTTACACATATTAACCACATACATTAGCATTAACATCATTCATACATATATGAAAAACATTCACAAACAAGAAAGCATATTCATAAAATAAAACACCACATGCGAGGACCTGGCACTACGAAAGACCAAAATCCGCTTTCCTTTCATAAATTAGAAGTTTTTTTTAGATTCTACAAAGCGGAGCTATCTAAAAATTCCAGTTAGAAAAGAGAAATCTAAAACTACAGCTAAAAGGGAACTCCTAAGCATGCGCCACCTATGCATTATCTCCACCCACCGGATCTTGGGGCAACATGGTAGCTATCTCAAAATCCTCAGCACCTAATTCCCCGGGAGCACCACCCGCTGAACCAGACGCAGGAGGAGGCTGGGGAGCGTGAAGAAAATCAGCATCCCATTTTGGAGTGAAGAGTCGCCCACCATCTGGGCCACCAAGTAGGGAATCAATATCAAACGTAAGAGGGGGGTGAAAACCCAAGGTGGAAGCTCATGCTTCGGCTTGAGCCTGCTCTACCGCGTCGTTCTACCGCAACAACTCTTGGTATTGGGCCTCTAAGCTCTAGTGACGAGCCTCCAAACCCTGGTAACGGACTCCCAGCTCTTGATGGCTAACCTCGAGGCTACGATGGCTGATATCCAATAATTGGAAGCGACTATCGACCTCCTGGTAGCGTCGCTCAAATTCCATGCTCCTTGCCACCATATCCTACAATCATAAAACGTGTCACGAAAATCACATCCATGTACATAAAAACATGACATATCATGCATTGCATATGATAGGTCGAGAAAAATGACATACCCGTGTGATCCCATCCTATGAAAGCATTAGGTCACGCAAAACAAAAGAATGTCGGGCCACCCGATCCATCTCCTCACGTACAAACTGCAAAAGGAAAGGAGTAAGTAAACGAACGTTAAGATGTCCCTAAAAGATCGCTGAAGGCCTAAAACTCCCATGAGTGGTGTCGGAAGGATCATATGCCAGTGTGTGAAAGTTCGGGGGAAGAGGCACCTGTTGTGAGGTCCCCAGGGAACCCATCAAGTAGAACGTAGAGTCAAGGGGAATCGCAAACCTCCCCTCTATGACGCTTGCAGATGTACTTCCATCCCCGGTCGTAGCATTCAAGTCAGGCATGCGAACCATCTTCCGGGAAAATTCCTGCAATGACAGATAAACAATCAGAAACAAGATCAACATGGGTAAAACAATTAACACATTTCACACCCGGCATCCCACACCGATGCCACTAGCACCTGCACCAGAACCATCATCAACTCTCGGACCCTTAACATGAGCAGAGGGATGCTCCGCCTCGGCCTGAATCGGCGGGTGAAGCGGGAGCAGTCTCTCCCTAATGAAAGCCTCGTAGTCACTACGCATCCCGGAGAGCCTCACGCCATGATCCTCAAAGAGCACCTCCCGCTCATCGGGATCAGTAATCACTAAGTGCGCCTGGAATAGTCCGGTGGGAGGCAAGGGTGGAATGTGCCTCTCAAATACTGGCTTAGTCTGCCAAAACTGAATACGCTCACCCAAATACCACTCATGGGTCTTGGGCCCCTCGAGGATGAAGCGGTTACGATCGACATCTCGTCGGATCTCCTTCGCCATATGATAACTTGGGAAATCCCTCCACAAGTTGCGCTCCACCTGAAAAGAAATAACAACAAAGTTAGAATAACAAAAAAAAGAAAAGAAAAAAAATGATCACATCCATCGAAATAAGGTCCGTCACTTGCTCAAGAGTCAACTCGCAAAGATGCTGATAGTAGCCGGAAGAATCAAAAAAATCTCCCACGAATGATGAGCAAATACGCGCCATACATGGGGCGTCCTCTGTAGCGTCAGAAAACTATGGGGCGGGGAGGAACCGATGATAGAAAGCCCATGCCTACAAAATAAAGGGGTCAGTCAATCACTAATCGACGTATACAAGTCATAAAGTAAGCAAGCAATACCTGAAAAACCATGGGGCAGCAACGTAGAGCACGCAAACGACCCCGAACGACTAAGTCAAGGGCGAAATAGGTTTGTGCCAATATCACCCGCGGCCAATTAAGGCCACTAACCCTGTCCAAATCTACTAACGGCTCAATCAGCCCATAGTTGATCTCGCTATTCGAGACCGGGAAAAATGTCAGGCTCAACAGGGTAACCAAGAATGACCAGACATACAGAGGAATCTCGACCATGGAAACAGACTATCGACCCGTCCAGTAGTCAAACAACACGCAACAATGCAACGCCTAGCCTCTAGGGTCAACGCCGAGCAGGTCTCTAACGCGATTGCAAGCAGTTGGAAGAACCGCTCCAAAAAGGCGTTGAACCGGATCACGCTACCAGCCCTAGGTAGACTAGTAATCGCTACAACATCAGAGGGAGTAATGGTAACCTCCCCGATCAGAAGGTGGAATGTGTGCGAAAGTCGCACCACCTCTGATCAAGCGTGACCGATGTAGCATATGGTAATAAGGTAGGTTGTAAGGTTCGAGCCAAAGGACCAAAGCCGGTGGCCTCGATAGCCTGAACTTGCTCGGGGTGAGATGAAGCATGACAATACCATGTTTGGATAGTAGAGTACCCACTAGTACGAAGCAGCATGGGGGACTGCAAAAAAAATTAAACGCATTTTGTAATTAGACATAAAATATGGTGAAAAAAAAGCTCAGAGGGGCGCTGCCGAAAAAATCTGGCAAGCCCCCGATGCTACCACCAGACCTCGCGAGGGTCCTAAGGGACCCTTGCCAACAGGCCTTGCGAGGGTCCCTTAAGACCCTCGCGGAGAGGCTTCGCGATGGTCCCTTAGGACCCTCACGGGGAGGCCTCACGAGGGTCCCTTAGGACCCTCGCGTGCAGGCCTCACGAGGGTCCCTTAGGACCCTCGTGGGGAGGCTTTCGAGGGTCCCTTAGGACCCTCACGGAGAGGCCTTACGAGGGTTCCTTAGGAACCTCGCGAGGAGGCCCCGCGAGGGTCCCTTAGGACCCTCGCTAGGAGGTCTCGCGAGGGTCCTAAGGGACCCTCGCCAATATGTTTGTTAAAAATTTCCGATAGACCCAAATTTGTCTCTTTTTATATTTTTTATTTAGGATAAAATTCTGTGACGTGATTCAAGGATCGGTTCCAATATAATTCCTAAAACAGAACCAATTTTCTCTAAAAATGGAAAATAAAAATGTTATTGGAAATACCTCGGTCCGGGAAAGATGAGGTTGGGCTGGAAGATCAAGATCCAATGTCTCTATAGGGGAAGTAATGGTAAACCCCAACATAGTATCACTCGTTGCCAAACCATATACAACATCAATATCAACAGAAAATACGCCTAGGTTATCCGTAGGCTGAGGAACGATGTGAGATGTAAGATGGAGTGCCCTGTTAGGAACCTTCGACAGCATGATTTCTAGAGAGAGGGGAGGGTGAGAGTGTTTTAGAGAGATGAAGAATATGAGAAGTGAAAAAAAATAAAGGAAGTGGAGCTCCATTTATAAAGGAAATAAATGGGCCCCTTCTATTTATTTATTATTTTCCAACGACAGTATCCTAACACTACGGAACGATACACGGGACATCCCCAACATTCCTCAAACTCATTTAATTTATTTATCCCTTAATGTTTTAATTTTTGATTGAAGGGGCAAAAATTTTTGCTCCGTATAAACTCAATCAAATAAATAAAACATTCATCGTAAAATTTATTAACGTTATTTTCTTTCTGATTTGTTACAGGAAACAAGTCAACATCTTAAGGAAATTCAAAACATAACCGAAGAAGGAAACGGTTATCTCGACGGCTGAAGAAAGAAACGGCCTCCTTTATCAATCGAAGAACGAAATGGTTACCACTAATGGGACGCCGCAGAAAGAAATGGTCGACCCATATAAAGGGATTCCGAACAAAGAAACGGACAACCTTATGAAGACACATCGCTAGAAAGGAAGGCCTATTTTATCATTTGAGAATAGGAAATCACCAACCACACCGGTCAGGTATTCTCTCTATCCCTCCGCTCTTTTCGTGTGATAACATTGGTTATACAACCAACAATTATCACATGAGGGGAAATTATGAGCACGGGATTTTGTACCAGCTAGCGAGTGCAATGATGGTTTTTTCAAGATTTTATCCTTGAATCACAAAATTTTCGAGTATCCTGATGTATGCGAATGGTAATCCTCCTCGTCTCTAATAAAATTATTAATTTTGTTCAGAAATTAATTAACTAAATAAAATATAAAATAAGATTAATAAAAAAAAATTGAAGGAGACGTAAACCCGATAAGAGGTAGCCTCACACACACACGAGAAAGCCCCGCGCGGAGGCAGCCTAGCGCGCATGCGAGGGAGCCTCACGCAGAGGCAGCCTCGCGCGCAAGCGAGGGAGCCTCGCACAGAGGTAGCCTCTCCCGCAAGCGAGGAGCCTCGCACGGAGGCAGCATCATACGCATGCGAGGGAGCCTCGCGTAGAGGTAGCCTAGCACATGCGAGGGAGCCTTGCGTGCGAGGAGCCTCGCCCGCGAGACAGCTTCGCCATGACATGGCGAGGCGGCCTTGGCGAGGCCTTGCTAGGCCTTTTCTCCGGCGAGGCCCCTCGTCGGAGAAACCTTCCTTTTTTGGATTTTTCGAGATTTTCCTATAAATAGTAGGATCATTTTCGATGATTGGGAACCTGAAATTATCAGATAAAAAATATAGCTTTAGAACGACCTTTGCTTCTAGGAATTAAAAAAACTATTTTTGGACTTTATACTACAACTTTTTTACGTAAACTCAAAGGACGAGGGGGATTTCTAAAGGACCGATCGGATTCTTCGACATGGATTCATTAAGTAAGGGTAAGTCTCTGAGTTCCTAGAACTGCAATTCCCGTGCTTTCAGTGTTTAATTACTTTTTCTGTTTCATCTGTGAAGCTAGGATTTTAATTACTTATTTTATTTTAACTGTTGTAATTCTTCTTCATCTTTTTCTTTATAAGGAGATGTATGTTAGCGTACCCCAATGAAGGAAATAAAACATTTTCTCGGATAACAGATCATACTTTTTACCATGCGAGCAATTTCATTAATTAAAATGAGCAACCAATGTGCTAATAAAATGAACGGTTTTATTTAAACAACAAATAATATCATGATTGATTTTTCTTTAGGCCATGCGGGCCTCACTAAATCCAAAATTGAGCATACGTGCTATCCCCTATGCTAACCTTTGTGGATGCATGTTGATTAGGATTAGATGTATGTTTAGGAGTTTAATTTTCCTTTGGGTATCACAATTTCTTTTTTTTCGGGAAATGTAATTAATAGGTTAGCGGGTGGTTGCATCCCCTAAATTTTGAAGCCTTGTAATTTTATTTTCTGCATTTACTTATGGTTTTGTGGATGGTTTATTTTTCTGCTTTGTGAATGATTTATTACTTCGCAATATGTGAATCATGCATTTAACTCCAAAAATGAACTAAGTGCGAATATACATAATTAAAAGAAAACGGTTTTCTGTAGATGTAATTTAATGTGATCACTTAAGAAAAAAGCAACTTATCCCAGAACCGAATCTCTATGTCTTGGTGGGCTGTCCCCCGGACGTTAAGCCTCACAGGACACTAATTCCTAGAAAGAGCTAATCTAGGTGGCGACTCCACACTGAGAGACGGCGGATTCGTGTTCGAACCGATCTTAAACATTTTTCACCTTTTTCTCTTTCAAACCTTTAACCTGGGTCCCATGCCCATTGCTTTTTCTTCTTTTTTTTACAAACACCCCGGTGGACGCGCCTATGAAATCATGCACTCTCAACCCACCGCTCGGTGTCGCCCACTCACAACTATGATTTGTATGGGTCGATCTCACATAGCCATATTTAGCAAGTTACCACTCCAAAAATGTTGGCTCACTAAACAACGTTATACTCATAGATCCAGTGACTATACACAATCTTGTTAACCCCGAAATCACTCTTAAAATTAACTCGAAAGCATATAACTTGATTAATATAAATTCATAAACTTCAAAATAGAAAGTATAAGTAGAAAACAAAGTAAATTTGTAAGGTATTCAAGTGAAAACTAAAGTTGATCAAACCATATCCAATCTTTAATGGGGGTCGTCAATTCCCGCAATTCCTACTTCTACTTTGAATTCGGTATCAACTAGTGATAATTGTATATGGTAGTAGTTGTTTTTTATGCAAATGCAGGTACTAGGTAAATCTTGGAAGTAAAATGATTAAAGTTGGAAATCTATGCAAAAAAAGTGAAAAAAGTGCAAAAAGATGCGTGGACCTTAACCGTGAGCGGGCGACACGGAGTGGTAGGCCGAGAGCGCGCGATTTCATAGGTGCAGTCCACCGGGGTGTTTGTAAAAAAAGAAGAAAAAGCACTAGGTCTGGGACCCGGGAAAAAGGTTTGAAAGAGAAAAAGGCAAAAACATTTTAGGTCGGTTTGAACCCGAATCCGCCGTCTCTTAGTGTGGAGTCGCTATTTGGATTAGCTCTTTCCAGGAATTAGAGTCCCGTGAGGCTTAACGTCCAGGGGACGGCCCACCAAGACACAGAGATTTGGGTCTGGGATAAGTTGCTAATTTCTTATTGGATCACATTAAATTACATCTACAGAAAACCATTTTCTTTTAATTATGCATATTTGCACTTAGGTCGTTTTTGAGTTTATATGCATGAACCACGTATTGCGAAATATAAACCATCCATAAAGCAGAAAAATAAACCATCCACAAAATAGTGAGTAAATGCAGAAAGTAGATGTGGAAAATAAAAATTACAAGGCTTTAAAAATTGGGGGATGCAACCGCCCGCTAACCTATTAATTACATTTCCCGAAAAAAGAAATTGTGATACCCGAAGGAAAATTAAAATCCTAAACATTCATCTAATCCTAATCTACCTGCATCCACAAAGGTTAGCACAGGGGATAGCATGTATGTTCGATTTTGGATTTAGCGAGGCCCGCGTGGCCTAATAAAAAAATCGTGATATTATTTTTGTTGTTTAAATAAAACCATTCATTTTATTGGCACATTGGTTGCTCATTTTAATTAATGAAATTTCTCGCATGGTAAAAAGCATGGTCTATTATCCGGGAAAATGTTTTATTCCTTTCATGGGGGTGTTCTAACATACATCTCCTTATAATAAAGAAAAAGATGAAGAAGAATTACAACAGTTAAAATAAAATAAAAGTAATTAAAATCCTAGGTTCACAGATGAAATAGAAGAAGTAATTAAACACTGAAAGCATGAGAATTGCAGTTCTAGGAACTCAAAGGCTTACCTTACTTAACGAATCCACGTCGAAGAATCTGATTAGTCCTTTAGAAATCCTCCTCGTCCTTTGAGTTTAGGTAAAAAAGTTGTAGTATAAAGTCCAAAAATTGTTTATTTTAATTCCTGGAAGCAAAGGTCGTTCTAAAGCTATATTTTTTATCTGATAATTTCTGGATCACGATTATCGAAAATGATCCTACTATTTATAGGAAAATCCCGAAAAATCCAAAAAAGGAAGGTTTTTCTAACAAGGGGTCTCGCTGGAGAAAAGGCATGGCGAGGCCTCGCGAAGCTCTTGTTGAGGCCTCGCCAAGGCTGCCTCACCATGTCTTGGCAAGGCTGTCTCGCAGGCGAGGCTCCTCACGTGTGCGCGAGGCTGCCTTGCGTGCGCACAAGGCTGCCTCCACGCGAGGCTCCCTCGCATGCGCGCGAGGCTGCCTCTGCGCGAAGCTCCCTCGCATACGCGTGAGGCTGCCTCCGCGCGAGGCTCCCACGCATGCGCGCGAGGCTTCCTCCGTGTGAGGCTCCCTCAAATGCGCGCGAGGCTTCTTCCACGTGAGGTTGCCTCGCGTGCGCGCGAGGCTTCCTCGCGTGCGGGCGAGGCTGCCTCCACGCGAGGCTCCCTCGGGTGCGGGCGAGGCTGCCTTCGCGCGAGGCACCCTCGCATGCGCGCGAGGCTGCCTCCACGCGAGGCTTTCACGCGTGTGCGCGAGGCTGCTTCCTATCGGGTTTTTGTCTCCTTCAATTTTTTTATTAATATTATTTTATATTTTATTTTATTTTATTTATTTTTTTTGGTATTTTTTATTTAGTTAATTAATTTCTAAACAAAATTAAATAATTTTATTAGAAACGAGGAGGATTCCTATTCGGATACGTCAGGATACTTGAAAATTGTGTGATTGAAGGATAAAATCCTGAAAAAGCTGTTATCATCGAACGCCCGAGCTAGTACAAAATCCCATGCTCACATCTACCCCTCGTGTTATAATTGTTGGTTGTATAACCAATGTTATCACACGAAAAGAGCGGAGGGATAGAGAGAATACCTGACCGGTGTGGTTGGTAATTTCCTGTTCTCAAATGATAAAATAGGCCTTCCTTTCTGGCGCTATGTCTTCATAAGGTTATTCATTTCTTTTTTCGGAATCCCTTGGTGCTTGATGCCCCTTTTTTGTGGGTCGACCGTTTCTTTCTACGGCATCCCATTAGTGGTAACCGTTTCATTCTTCGGTTGATAAAGGAGGTCGTTTCTTTCTTCAGCTATCGAGATAACTGTTTCTTTCTTTGGTTATGTTTTGAATTTCCTTAAGATGTTTACATGTTTCCCCGAGCTAGTTCAGGCTATCGAGGCCACTGGCTTTGGTCCTTTGGCCCAAACCTTACCGCCTACCTTATTACCATATGCTACATCGATCGCGCTTGCTTAGAGGTGGTGTGACATTTCGCACACATTCCACCTTTCGATCGGGGAGGTTACCATTACTCCCTTTGATGTTGTAGTGATTACTAGTCTACCCTGGGCTGGTACCGTGATTCGGTTTGACGCCTTTTTGGAGCGGTTCTTCATGGCTCCAACTGCTTGCAATCACGTCAGAGACCTGCTCAACGTTGACCCCAGAGGCCGTGCATTGCATTATAGCATGTTGTTTGACTACTGGATGGGTCGACAGTCTATTTCCATTACCGAGATTCCTCTGTATGTCCGGTCATTCTTGGTCACCCTGTTGAGCGTGACATTTTTCCCGGTCTAGAACAGTGAGATCAACTATGGGCTGATTGAGCCGCTAGCAGATTTGGACAGCGTTAGTGGCCTTAATTGGCCACAGGCAATCTTGGCGAACTTAGTTGTTCGGGGTCGTTTGCGTGCTCTACGTTGCTGCCTCATGGTTCTTCAGGTATTGCTTGCTTACTTTATGACTTTTATATGTCGATTAGTGATTGAATGACCCCTTTATTTTGTAGGCATGGGCTTTCTATCATCGGTTCCTCCCCACCCCAAAGTTTGCTGATGCCCCGAAGGGCGCTCCGTGTATGGCGCAGATTTGCTCATCATTCATGGGAGATTTTTTGGATTCTTCCAGCTACTATCAGCATCTTTGCGAGCTAACTCTCGAGCAGGTGATGGACCTCATTCCGATGGATGAGATCATATTTTTATCTTTAAACTTATTCTGATTTTGTTGTTCTTTCTTTTCAGGTGGAGCGCAACCCGTGGAGGGACCTTCCGAGCTATCAGATGGAAAAGGAGATTCGACGTGACGTGGATCGTAACCGCTTCATCCTTGAGGGGCCCAGGACCCATGAGTGGTACCTGGGTTAGTGTATTCAATTCTGGCGAACGAAGCCAGTGTCCGAGGGGTGCATTCCACCACCGCCTCCCACCAAACTATTCTGGGCGCACTTGGTGGTCACTGATCCCGATGAGTGGGAGGTGCTTTTTGAGGATCATGGCATGAGGCTCTCCGGGTTGCGTGGTGACTACGAGGCCTTTATTTGAGGGAGGTTGATCCCGCTTCATCCGCTGACTCAGGCCGAGGCAGAGCGTCCACCTGCTCGTGTTAGGGGTCCGAGAGTTGATGGTGGTTCCAGTGCAGGTGCTAGCAGAGTTGGTGTGGGATCTCGGGTATGAAATGTGCTGACAGTTTTTTCCATGTTGATCCCGTTTCTGACTATTTATCTATCTTTGTAGGAATTTGCCCGGAAGAGGGTTCACGTACCTGATTTGAATGCTGCGGTCGGGGACACGAGTACCTCTGCAGGCATCATAGAGGGGAGGTTTGCGATTCCCCTTGATCCTATGTTCTACTTGATGGGTTCCATGGGGACCTCGCGGGAGGTGCCTCTTCCCTCGAGCTTTCACACATTGGCCTATGATCTTTCCGACACCACTCATGTAAGTTATAGGCCACCAGCGATCTTTTAGGGACATCTTGACATTTGTTTACTCACACCTTTCCTTTTACAAGTCGTACGTGAGGAGATGGATCGGGTTGCCCATCATTCCCTTGCATTGAGGGACTTGATGCTCTCATAGGATGGGGTCACACAGGTATGTCGTTTTTCTCAACTTGTCATATGCGATGCATGATATGTTATGTTTTTATGTACATGGATGTGATCTTCGTGACATGTTTTATGACTGTAGGATATGGTGACGAGGAGCATGGAATTTGAGCGACGTTACCAGGAGCTCGACAATTGCTTCCAGTCACTGGATATCAGCCATCGTAGCCTCGAGGTTAGCCATCAGGAGCTGGGAGTCTATTACCAGGGTTTGGAGGCTCATCACCAGAGCTTAGAGGCCCAGTACCAAGAGTTGTTGCGGTAGAATACCACGGTAGAGCAGGTTCAAGCCGAAGCGTGAGCTTCCACTTTAGGTTTTCACCCCCCTCTTACGTTTGATATTGATTCCCTACTTGGTGGCCCAGATGGTGGGTGACTCTTCACTCCAGAATGGGATGCTGAATTTCTTCACGCTCCCCAGCCTCCTCCAGCGTCTGGTTCAGCGGGTGGTGCTCTTGGGGAATTAGGTGCTGAAGATTTTGAGATAGCTACCATGTTTCCTTGAGATCCAGTGGGTGGAGATAATGCATAGGCGGCGCATGCTTAGGAGTTCCCTTTTAGCTGTAGTTTTAGATTTCTCTTTTCTAACTGGACTTTTAGATAGCTCCGCTTTGTAGAATCTTTAAAAAAAACTTCTGATTTATGAAAGGAAAGGGGATTTCGATCTTTCGTAGTGCCGGGTCCTCGCATGTGGTGTTTTATTTTATGAATATGCTTACTTGTTTGTGAATGTTTTTCATATATGTATGAATGAATGTTAATGCTAATGTATGTGGTTAATATGTGTAGGCAACACCGATCTTGAGGAATTTTCTTTAGCTCTCCTTCCTTTTTGATGTCGACCCATAATGAGCACCTTAGGGTCTTTCTCCGCACTATTCAGGGTCCCGATTGGAGGAAGATTGAGAGTTTTAGCCTGCGGGGTCTTCAATACTTTACTTCCAGGCCTGTGAATATGGCCTTCATTCGTGCTGCTCTGAAGTTTTGGGATCCTGCCACCCATGTTTTTCACTTTGTAAACTTCAAGCTTTATCCCTTGATCGAGGAGTTTCATGCTATTCTGGGGCTCCCTTTTTCGAAGGAGTCGACGCCAATGTCCCCCACGAGACTATCCTTCGCCTTTCCTTCTTTCCAATTTCGAGGAGAGGATAAATTGAAGGGTTTATGGAACCTGGAGTCTAGCGAGCGCTTTTTGTCAGCTCCCCCTGATGTTGGTGGCTTCCGGGTTGAAGCTGTCCTTAGCTGGTGTGAGAATACACCCAGTAGTCACCTAGCTTGGCTTTCAATGGTGACTCTGCTTCTTCTAGCGGAATTTGTTTATGGGGTTAGAGCGATTGCTCCTTTTCGCTTGCTGTCGGTCATTCACCCACTCTCTACAGGCCTGTCTCCTGCAACCTTAGCCTTGGCTGAGACACTGGTCCACTTAGACATTGCTTCGATGAATCAAGATTTAGTAGGAGACCATTTTGCTTTACTAGATTAATTCTCTTTCCTCATCTCTTTCTTTTGTGATTTTCATTGTTTATTTAAATGAATGGGTTAACGTAGGTATGGCTTTTGGAGAAGCTTCGCCTGAATGCTGATCCACTCTTAGGGAAGGCTCGATATCTCCCTTCGCATTATGGTCCTAGAGGCTTCACCAGGAAGGACCATCGTTCGCTGAGCGAAGGTGTTTGGGTCGAGATACTGGGCTCCTACCAATCTTCTGAGGTTTGTTGGCTCAGCCCCTTGTTAGAGATTCCGTTCATAGTCACTGATGTCCATGATTCTAGTATTTTACTAATGGGGTTATTTGACGTTACGTCCTATTCCCCTTCTCGTCTGTGTAGGTAGTACGGGCGTCAGCAATGGGTTCCTAGGTCTCTATGTTCAACCCGTTTCCACGACTTCGATCCTGACACTCCTGATGCTATATGGAGGCTTTGGGCATGCGCTCGAGTTGTTATGTTAGATTACACTACCCCAGAGACCACCGATACTGACGAGTTCTACCATGGATGGCTTGGCGAGAACAAGGTTCTCCCCGATGTTGATCAGCACTTTATGGTGTCTCGTGAGTGGGAGAGGGATGAAGATGGCTTGGAGCCCCTCCCTCATACTTCGAGGAGGCATGCACGGTGGAATGACTAGGACCCTTAGATCTTATTTATTTTAGCCATTTGTTTTCTGACTTGTGTTTTTGACTTATTCTTGGATTATGAAATTTTGTCGAATTTTAATTACTTGTGATATTCTATATGCACACTATTCATATAAACATAAACATAAATCTTTGCAAACATAATACATTTCATTAAACGAAATTAAAAAGGCTACAAGTTTTCCAATGATTTGAGTCCTGCCGCCAATTAGCCTAGGACAGGTTTTCTAACTCGCGATCCCTCTATTCCTCACCGTGTCTTAATTTTTGCCTGAGCCACCCTTAACGAGTTTTCAACTCAGCAGACATTTCTAGTTTTTATACAAGAATGGTCCTAATTGTTGCCCAGGTAGCCAAGTGCCATCTAGCGGACTGGTTTCTCTCTTTTTTGGTGTACCGCTTTTGTAAATTTATTTCTTTTATTTTTACACGTGGTAGCGTTTGAGCTTATCTTGATTGACTGGATTGACGAATTCATTTCCCTCCATATCCATGATCTTGGCAGCTCCTTTACTCAAGATTTTCTTAATGACATAAGGGCCTTTTTAGTTTTGGCGAAACTTTCCCAGTTGGTCCACATTTGAGGGTCTCATTTGTTTCAGGACCAAGTCTCCTACTTTTAACGGTTGGCTTCTACCCCTAACTCGACTGTTGTATGCCCTAGCCATGCATTTTTGGTACATCTGCAAATGATCCAGTGCCTTTAGCCGCTGTTCGTCAATCATGTTCAGCTGTTCAAATTTGGCTGCCCATTCTAACTCTTCTAATCTCGCCTCCAATATTACTTGAAGCGATTTCACTTCCATTTCCACCGGTAAAACTGCTTCCATCCCATACACTAACGAGAAAGGGGTTTGGTTGGTTGGAGTTTTGACGCTCATCCTGTATCCCCATACTGTGAATGGCAACTTATCAGACCAGTCCCTATAGGTAACAACCATCTTGCTCAAGATTTTCTTAATCGCCTTGTTGGCTGCTTCTACCACCCCATTAGCCTATGGCTTGTATGGTGATGACCGGTGGTGCTCGATCCCGTATTTCCTCATTAGGTCTGATGTGGCTCCTTGGAATTGAACCCCATTATCCGATACAATGTCATGTGGGATGCCATATCGAGCGAATATGTGCTTTTCAATGAACTTGGTCATCTTTTTAGCATTGATGTTGGTGTAGGATTCGGCTTCCACCCATTTTGAAAAGTAGTCGACTGCTACTATAATGAATCGATGTCCATTGGTCGAGTTTAGCCGAATCTCGCCAATAATGTCGATGCCCCACACTGAGAATGGCCAAGGAGTAGATAAGCTATGGAGCTCGGATGGGGGTAGATGTTGAATGTCATAGTATATCTGGCACTCATGGCGCTTCCGCACTTCTGATACGCAGCCATTAACCATTGTTATCCAATAATATCCCTGGCATTGTATTTTCTTTGCCAGTGCTATCCCATTCATGTGTGGACCGCAATCTCCCACGTGCATTTGTCGCATTACCAACAAAGCCTCCTGTTCTGTTAGACATCTCAACAGCATTCCTTCTGATGTTAGTTTGAACAGGTCCCCTTCTACTAGGCGGAACTGAGTCGTTAATCATCGTAATGAGGTTCTTTCAAAATCTGTTGTGCCTTCTAGGTATTCCCCGTTTGTGAGCACGGGATTTTGTACCAGCTCGCGCGTTCAATGATGACGGCTTTTCGGGAAATTTATCCTCGAATCACACAATTTTCGACCATCCAAGGATCTTCATATGGGAATCCTCATCAGACGTTTTAAATTATTTAACTAAATAAAAAAAAACATAGATATAT
>CATIWQ010921492.1:0-14250 GCA_949673415.1 Euphorbia schlechtendalii | reverse complement strand
GACCTCAAGATTTCCACCTCGCTTTCTACATTGTTCTTCTTGCTAGATGAAACTCTAGCTTTCTTTTGGGGCGTTTCGAATTCTGATTCGCCTGCAATCACCATTATTATTCCTTTTGTTCCACCGGACTTTCTATTCAAGTCTTCCTCCCTCTCATCTTCACTTCCCTCTTTCCTTTCATGTCTCCTTGTGATTCCTTTCACGAACTGGATGAACTTACCAGCCTTAATCAGCTCATGTACTATGTCTACCAACGATCAGCAATCATCCATGTGATGCCCCTTAGCTCTGTGATAGTCACAGTATTTGTTTAAGTCACACCCTAAGGAGACTCCATTTGGGATTTTAGGAAAGTGAATGTTTTTCTTCTCCGGGGTCTTTTCGATAGCCACTATTATCTGGCTCAAAGGTGCATTCAGCCTGGGGTGGTATTCTTCTCGATCAACATATCCACCTCGACTAGATCCGCCTCGTCCTTTCCGCCTTCTATCATCAAATCTTGGTCTATCTTCCCTCTTTGCTTCTCTACTCCAACCTTCTCTTCTTCGATTGAAATTTATTTCATCAGCTGGGATCAGGTCCTTGGCCATGCCAAGCATTTGTTGCAGGCTTTTTGGATGTTTAGTAAGGATCGCATTTCTCAGGTCTCTACTACGCGTGCCCATTTGCATTGCCTCTTTGGCTGTGCTGAAATCTAAGTCTCGTACTTCCAGGCAGGCTTCATTGAAGTGGTTGTAATAATCACGAAGACTTTCTTTTGACCCCTGCACAATTTCATGTAAACTCCTTGTTACCAACCTGGTTGGGGCGGAGCCCAAAAAATGCTTGCAAAATGCATCACTGAGTTTGTCCCAGCTGCCTATGGAGTTAGGGGGCAGGGAAGTGAACCATCGGGTCTCAGGTCCGCCCAAAGTGGTCGAAAAATATCGGCATATATATGCCTCTGTTGCTCCCACCATTTCCATCAGATTCTTAAAATCAGCAGCGTGATGATTCAGATCGTCTTTTCCTGTGTATTTGTCAAAGGTGGGTATGTAGACAAGTCTTAGAAAGGTCTGGTCAAGGATATTTTTCTTAAATGGCGAGAAATTGGTTCTCGACATCGCCTCTTGATAAAGAACAACCAACTTTGCGAAAAGCTTCTTGGCTTTCTTTTCAAATTCCGGGTCATCTTCTTCTTCACTTTCCAGTTCGATAGGCCTTTTTAAGTTTCTAGCTTTTAGGTTTAGTTCAGGCTGCTTACCTGTTCCTAGCCCTTGGATGGCGGCCAACGTTGGCTTTATATCTCCAGGCGGAATTTAACCATCCTTCATTGCCGATACCAGCCCCTGAAAGTAATGATAACTGTGTTGACTGCTCGATTGAGTTTAGTTCCATGGGCTGCGTGGTTATGACATCCGAGGTTATCGAGGATGTGGTGGAGGCGATCTGTGGATTTGTGTGAGGGATGATGGGCGTGGCGGGTGGTTGCCTAATGTTGTAGAGGTGGGGTGGCATAAGCCCTTGCGAGGCGCTGTTAAAGTCATCAATCAAGTTACGAGGCGGTACTGTATTCCGCCTGGATATGATCAAACCTACCTTGCTCAGATCACCGTACATCACACCGGAAGAGATGTACGTCTCGACAACTGACTTTCTATACGCCTCCATTTCTTCTGGGGTAATTTTGTATTTTTGCTGCAACTGGAGGAGGGGGTTATCTCCTCCCATGGATCCGTCACCTTGGGGGCGTTCGCCAGTCTTCGACGGTGGCGCCCCCGTGACATTTATCCCTATGGTTGGGGGATGATTGCTTGTTCCGTTGTGAGCCATCTGAGACCGACTAAGAACTAAAATTTTTCGATTATCAGAATGTTCGTGTGAACTGAGATTCTCGCCCGAGCAAGTAAATTCAGTCCACGCTCATCGTACCAATGTTAAATTAGCTTGGAAAGTGATTCCACGCGCTAACTCTTTGACTAAAATCAACTCCTAACGCTTCTCTCCTATGTGGTTTGAGGGTTTTTGCAAAACAACAAACGTCGCTATGGAGGACTAGCCGTGTGACTGGCGTAGCCTCTCCGATGCTTAAGCTAGATCAGATTTAAGAGAGGAGGCAGGAAGTTTTTGTGTGTTTTTTCTGCGTACCTCTGTATGGTGACCCAAAGGATCTTTTTATACTCCATGAACGTCTTCTGGTCTGATCCAAAAGTGTGAATCAACCAGAGTTCTAGCTTGAGTGAATCTTTATCTTGTTGATAAGATAAAACTTATCTGAATTGGGAGTTCCAATTATTGATGTCTCTTTTGAGGTCTTAGACTCTTAATTGGACTCCATGCTCCTGAGGCGTCGGTTCGGTCTAGGCGGACAAGCCGACTCAGCTTGGTGATTGCCTGCACGTTCCTCTGAGATTGAGGGAAGACTTGATTTCTTCCTAATTTGGGGTGGATCTGATCTGCTCGGATGAACAACGGAGTTTTACCCTCGAGTCGGATGGGAACCGTCTGGATTGGTAGGAACATGATCTCGCGTGGCTTGTACGTGCCTGCCATTATTTGTATCTGTTAACACTAATATAATGGTACATAAACTTCAAAACTTGACATAAAGGTGCATGAACTTATCGATACAACAACATAATGGTTAAAATGGCCTTTGATCAGAGAAAATACTTTGACCTCTGCGTCAATCGATAAAATCTAATTCCCAATTTTTTTTGTTCTAGTAATGTCCCTTTCTTCTTCAAGATTTCTTTGAGGAAATGAATTGATGCCCCATGTGAGATCCCAAACCCAGATCACATCACATACTCACAAATTTAGGGTTCGTTTTCAGCAAATTTGTAGGTCTCAAATTCATTATAATGCGCAAAATTAGCATGGATTCACATGGGTTTCTGGTTTTCTGGTTTCTGGATTGTTATGCCCAATTTCTTTCATATGGCTATTGGCTAACATGAGTTATTTTGCTTGTACTTGAACTATGACATAATTTCGCAAATAATGATTAAACATTTTTTTATCTTTAGTTCACTTTATTTTTTTTTAATTCTTGTGCCATAATGGAAATTTATATATTTGGTTGAGGTGGTAGTTGTTTAGCTGAAATGGAAGTTGAAAAGGGGAAGTAGAAGATAATGGTGGTCGTTATATTGGGGGCAAAATAAGGGAAAGAATAGCATTAGCTCGTAAAACAAAATTGAAGAACACAAGGTTGTTAGTGGCAGAAAAAGGTGAAAACGAAAATTTACCTCCTATAAGGAGAGGTCAAATATATTTTCTTTGATAGAAGGTCATTTTGACCATTATGTTAGTAAATAAATAAGTTTATGCATGTTTATATCAAATTTTGAAGTTTATATACCATTATGTTAGTATAGACAAATTTCGTGTACCATTAAGGATTTTAAGCCTTTATTTTTGTCATGAACAACAATATTGCCAATTTGATTGAAAATTTTATAAATGAGTTAGTTTTAAGTCCTTATATCAATCAAAGTTTTGGTTCATAATTATTTTAATCAAATAAGTTTCAAACTCACATTCTATACGTTCTAAGTTATTTTGTTCTCCACCAATACCAACTGATGACATCATAGATGATGTCATGTTTTTTTTCTCATCTTATTTTACCATTATCTTTTATTCCGTTCATTTTTTGAACATGCCGCTTTAGAGGTTTTTGTTTTATCTCATTTTTATCTTCAAAACACCATCCATTGTGATATATTTTTTTGATAAATTTTTTTCAACTGTTCGATATATGGTAGGAAGTAAAAAATGAAAACTCTAGAAATAGAACTGTAGTTTCCTAATAGATAATTGATGAAAGGAACACTATCCAGTAGTTAAACATGATGGGAGCACTATCTGGTAGGAACATGGTAGGAAAATGAACTTGAAAATAAAACAAAACAGAATTAGATAACAATATAGTAGGAACATGGTAGGAAGTAAAAAATGACAACTCTGGAAATATTACTGTAGTTTCTTGATAGATAACTAATGAAAGGAGCACTATCTAGTAGTTAAACATGACATGAGTGCTATATGGTAGGAACATGGTAGGAAAATGAACTCGAAAATCAAACAAAACAGAAGCAGATAACAACAAGGTAGAAACATGGTAGGTACATGGTAGGAAGTAAAAAATGATAACTCTGGAAATATTACTGTAGTTTCCTGATATATAACTGATGAAAGGAGCGCTATCCAGTAGTTAAATATGACATGAGCAGTATCTGGTAGGAACGTGGTAGGAAAATGAACTTAAAATCAAACAAAACAGAAACAGACAACAAAACGGTAGAAACATGGTAGGGACATGGTAGGAAGTAAAAAATGACAACTTTGGAAATATTACTGTAGTTTTTGAATAGATAACTGATGAAAGGAAAACTATCCAATAGTTAAACATGACAAGAGCACTATCTGGTAGGAACATGGTAGGAACATAGTAGGAAAATGAACTTGAAAATCAAATAAAATAAAAGCAGATAACAACATGGTAAGAACATGGTAGGGACATGGTAGGAAGTAAAAAATTATAATTCTAGAAATATTACTATAGTTTCCTGATAGATAACTGATGAAAGGAGCACTATCCAGTAGTTAAACAAGACAGGAGCACTATCTGGTAGAAACATGGTAGGAAAATGAACTTAAAAATCAAACAAAACAGAAGCATGTAACAACATGGTAGGGACATGGTAGGAAGTAAAAAATTGCAACTCTAGAAATATTATTATAGTTACCTAATAGATAACTGATGAAAGGACACTATCTAGTAGTTAAACATGACAGGAGCACTATCTAGTAGGAACATGGTAGGAAAATGAACTTGAAAATCAAACAAAATAGAAGCAAATATAAAAACATGGAGGAACATGGTAGGGACATGGTAGGAAGTAAAAAATGATAACTCTGGAAATGTTACTGTAGTTTCCTGATAGATAACTGATGAAAGGAGAACTATCAGTAGTTAAACATGACAGGAGCACTATCTGGTAGGAACATGGTAGGAAAATAAACTTGAAAATCAAACAAAATAGAAGCAGATAACAACATGGTAGGGACATGGTAGGAAGTAAAAAATAACAACTCTGGAAATATTACTGTAGTTTCCAGATAGATAACTAATGAAAGGAGTACTATCCAGTAGTTAAACATGACAATAGCACTATCTGTTAGGAACATGATAGGAAAATAAACTTGAAAATCAAACAAAACAGAAGCATATAACAACATGGTAGGGACATGGTAGGAAGTAAAAAATGACAACTTTGGAAATATTATTGTAGTTTCCTGATACATAACTGATGAAAGGAGCACTATCCAGTAGTTAAACATGAAAGGAGCACTATCTGATAGGAACATGGTAGGAAAATGAACTTAAAAATCAAACAAAATAGAAGCAGATAACAACATGGTAGGGAGTAAAAAATGATAACTTAGAAAATATTATTGTAGTTTCCTGATAGATAACTGATGAAAGGAGCACTATCTGTAGTTAAACATGATAGGAGCACTATCTGGTAGGAACATGGTAAGAAAATAAAATTGAAAATCAAACAAAATAAAAGCATATAACATGGTAGGTACATGGTAGGGACATGGTAGGAAGTAAAAAATGATAACTTTGAAAATATTACTGTAGTTTCTTGATAGATAACTGATGAAATGAGCACTATCTAATAGTTGAACATGACAGGAGCTCTATCTGGTAGGAACATAGTAGGAAAATGAACTTGAAAATCAAATAAAACAGAAGCAGATAACAACATGGTAGGGACATGGTAGGAAGTAAAAAATGACAACTCTAGAAATATTACTGTAGTTTCCTGATAGATAACTGATGAAAGGAGCACTATCTAGTAGTTAAACATGATAGGAGCACTATCCAGTAGTTAAACATGGTAGGAACATGAACTTGAAAATCAAACAAAACAGAATTAGATAGCAACATGGTAGGAACATGGTAGGGACATGGTAGGAAGTAAAAAATGACAACTCTGGAAATATCATTGTAGTTTCTAGATAGATAACTATTGAAAGGAGCACTATTCAGTAGTTAAACATGATAGGAGCACTATCTGGTAGGAACATGTTAGGAAAATGAATTTGAAAATCAAACAAAATAGAAGCATATAACAACATGGTAGGAACATGGTAGGGACATGGTAGAAAGTAAAAAATGACAACTCTGGAAATATTACTATAGTTTTTTGTATAGATAACTGATGAAAGGAGCACTATCTAGTAGTTAAACATGACAAGAGCACTATCTGGTAGGACATGGTAGGAAAATGAACTTGAAAATCAAACAAAACAGAAGCAGATAACAACATGGTAGGAACATGGTAGCTACCAGTTTTTTTACCAAAATCGAATGATTTGAAATTTTTTTTCGAAAAAGTATATCACAATGGATGGCGTTTCGAAGATAAAAATGAGATGAACAAAAAACTCTAAAGCGGCATGTCAAAAAAATAAAGATTCAAGAGATAATGGTAAAATAAGATGAGAAAATTAAAAAAAGAAGCATGACATCATCCGTGACATCATTAGTTGAAATAAGGAACGTACAAGGTAAAAACCAAACTTTAAATGATTATGAAATGCAAAGGAATAAGTTATAATGTAAATTAGTAAATAGTTTATTCAAATAGTACATTTATAACAATTTCCCTAATTTAAAGTGGACATAAAATTAGGTTAAGTAATATTATACATGTACTCGTCGAAATAATTTAATTTTATATAGCAATTTTTTATTTTAAATTCTATAAAACTTTTATTTTTGACATGTAATAATAATAATAGAGATAGTTCATGAACATTTATTGAGCTATTTCATGAACATGTTATTGCGAATCTTTAATCAAGTTTGTTCGAACTTTGACTTGTTCATTTTCAGTTCATTTATAATTCGAGCCATAAAATCATGTTCACGAACTGTTCATTTATAAATTGAATTAAATCGAGTCAAGTTTTTAACGAGTCGAACATCGAATTATTCACGAACGGTTTGGTTCATTTACTGCCTTCCCAAGCAATCGATGATTTTTGTCTCTACGTTAAGCGATGACTTTTGTGTTTACTATAAAAAACAACTATTTGTACCCAAATGAAAGATATTTGTGGTCCTTTTACAAAAAGTCCTTCCAATAAAAGACAAAAGTTGTCTCTTTTGTATAGGGATCCAATATGGTTGCATTACTATCATTATTTAGGTTGAAGGGAATTCCCACAATAAGGGACGAGAACAGCAAAAGAGAAAACAATAAGTAGAGAACATCTTAATTAGTTTCGTAAGTTAGAGACCAAAACAACTTTGGGGGTGGGGTTGAGCATAACTGAATATCTAACCAAAATGAAAATAAAAAATCGAAATGAACCGAACCGAATTTAACACAGTTCGATTTTTGTTTTTAAAATTCTAAAAAATTCAATTTCGGTTTTATTACAAAAACGAAGCAAAACCAAACCGAACCAAATTACTAATAATTATTAAAAGATTAAAAGTATTTATGCATTATAAATATTTATAAATACGACAGATACAATGAAATTTCTGTAAATATTCTTGTATATATTTTTTTAAAGATACGAATAATGTGTTTATTTAAGATATTTAGTTATAACAGTCAAGTGTAAACTCTTTGGTTTGTTGTAAATATGCTAGAACATATATAGGATAAAAGACAATAACAAATATGTAAATTGTTCTCTTGTACTTAATATATCAATATCTATATTTATAGAAAAATTACAAGCAAATGAAAAGATACAATTATTATTTAAAAAAAAATGAAAAGATACAAGTTACATAATAAAAAATGTAAGGTATGAACATCAATATAATTAACTACAAGTAACATCTCTATAATAATAATTACAATATTATTTCAACACTTTTACTTTGATGTCCATTTTTTTGCAGAAATGACACCACCCTATTAAAAACTTACCAAGGAAAATTTAGTAGGACAAAACCTTTGGTTAAGGGAAAAAGAGTCCAGTGTGTACTTCCACTCTTCGTAAGAATGTTGAAGATCTTACATTTTACTTTCTCTAAAAATATAATGATCAAGAAACATTCTTGAGATGTCGCATCTCAATATTATGCACATGTCTTTTAAAAATGGAAGTAGGTAGTGACTAAGTGATAGAAATGTTGGGTTATCACTTGATCTAACTTTGTAGATATCAACTTGTCCAATCTTCATGAGATCATGAGCCTAAAAGAGTTTAGGTGAAATATGCTTGGTTCTACCCCCTTTAATATAATCACCATTGAGTTGTGAGATGCATGTTACATTATCTTCGTATGATAATGTTGGCTTGTTCTCTATTTTCAGCACATGCTTCTTTAGTATGTTGAATCATGGTTCTCAACCATACACATTTCACGACTTGCCTCATAAATAGCTACTATCGTTGAATAATTTGAAGAGGTTGTGATAATTGTTTGCTTTATAGACCGACAGGAAATAACCGTGTCACCATACATAAAGACATACCTTATTTATGAACGAGCTTTATGTGACACAGAGAGATATCCAACATTAGCATATCCTATTAATTCTAGTTTTGCTCTTTTTGGGAAAAAAGAACCCATATTAGAAGTACTGTGCAGGTAGCGCAAAACATGCTTCACTCTGTTCCAATGCCTTTTAGTAGGTGCAAAACTAAATCTTGCTAATAGACTTACTGCAAATGCCATATCTGGTCTAGTACAATTAGCAAGGTATAAAAGTGATCCGATGGCATTTAGATATGGTAATTCAGGACCAAAAATTTCCTCACCATCTTCTTATGGACAAATAGGATCTTTATTTTATATCAAGAGAATGAACAACCATATGAGTGCTTCATGGATAAGACTTATCCATATAAATCTATTTCAAAATTCTCTCTATATAAGATGATTGATGCAAAAGGATTCTATCTTTCAAATATTCAACTTGAAAATGAAGACAAAATTTCGTTCTTTAAAGATCTTTCATTTCAAATTCTTTTTCAAAATTTCATCAATAATAGAGATTTCTTCTAGTGTCCTTAGTATGTTAAGATCATCAACATAAACCACAATAATAGAAAATCCAAAATTCATATTCTTGATGAAAACACAAGGATAAATAGAGTCATTTTTATATCCATTTATCTCTAAGTATTCACTTCAACAATTATACCATATTCTTCCGGATTGCTTTAAACCATACATATATCTTTGAAGTTTTACATAATATGTTTGTCGAGGTTTGGAATCATATGCTTCAGGCAACTTATATCCTTCAGGGACTTTCATGTAAATATCATTGTCTAATGACCCTTATATATAAGCTGTCACCACATCCTCCTTCAAGGACAACTAAGATGATAAAAAAATATATAAGTGTTTGCATCCATTACTGGAGAGTATATCTCCTCAAAATCTATACCATGTTTTTGTGATAAAACCTTGTGCCACAAGTCTAGCCTTGTATCGCACAATTTCGTTTAACTCATTTCTTTTTCATACAAAAACCCATTTATATCCAACTAGTTTCACATCTTCTGGTGTTAAGATCAATGGTCCAAATACTTTATATTTAGCCAATGAGTTTAGCTCAGCCTGAATTACCTCTTTCCAATTTGGCCACTCATTTCGATTCGACATTCTTGTACAGTTGTAGTCTTAAGCTCATCATCATTTTTTAACTTTCAAGTAATTGCATATTCTAGTATTTAATGAGATCTATCGGTACCAGAACCACTTTGGGGGTTACTTATTTGGAAATATGAGGTTGAGAATTTGTGTTACTTTTAAACTCTTTAAGAGTATCATTTGAATAGTGTTTCATTTTTTTCTTTTTTCAAGGAATAAAATCTTTTGCTCTAATATGTCTACCACATTTTCGGCCTGAAATAAGTTCTTTTACTATAATACCCAATGGATTCCCTATAGGGACATTCAAACGGGCAAGGACATTAGTAGCTAGAATATATTTTATGACTTTTTGAGTGTCTGTAAAAACATCAGGAAGTTGATTTGCTTCACATTGATTTGTTCATGTATCAAAAGAAGATAATGTTGGTGTATACCAACTAATTTCTTGCTCATTTGGGCTTTTTCTTTATCTTCCCCTAATGGTAGAAAGATAGATTCATCCAATTGACAGTCTAAGAGAAAATGATCACCCGTTAAAGGTTCAAGGTATCTAATAATAGAAGGAGAATCATACCCTACATAGATTCCTAAGCAACTTTGAGGACTCATCTTAGTTCGTTGAGAAGGAGATATAGGGACATACATACCACAACCAAAAATTCTAAGATGAGATATATCAGGCTGTTGATAAAAAAGAAGTTCAAAAGGCGAAATCTTGTGATATGTACTTGGTCGGATATGAACTAAAGTTGTTGTATGAACAATAACATGCCCCCAAGAAGTAACACGAAGTTTAGATTTTATGAGCAAAGGTCTAGCAATTAATTGTAGATGCTTAATAAAAGATTCAACTAAACCATTTTGAGTATGCATATGTGGATTAAAATGGTCAACATTAATTCTAATTAACATGTAAAAAATCATAAAATGATTTTGAATTAAATTCAAAGTGAACATTTTTAATTGGATGATTGGGAAAATTTGATCTCAACTTTATACTTTGAGAAAGAAACTTAGCAAAAGCAACATTACTAGAAGAAACCAAACACACATAAGATCATCTAGTTGAAACATCAATTAATACCATGAAATATCTAAATGGTTCACAAGGTGGTTGAATAGGATCACATATATCTCCATGTATTCTTCCTGAGAACATGGGAGACTTCAAATGTATATTAAATAAAGAAGGTCTCACAATCAATTTACCTTGACCACAAGAGCTACAAAAATAATCATTGGATAATAGAATTTTATGATCAATTAGTCCATGTCCACTTGTATTACCAATAATACGTTACATCATAGTTGAACCTGGATGACCAAGATGATTGTGTCTAAGTACAAATTTTTGAGGGTCAAAACACTTCTACTACGCATAATTTGATTCAACCATTTTTAATTGTGTAAAGTAAAATCCCGTTGATAAACTTGGAAGTATTTTTAATATGAACTTTTGGTCCAAATTGATGGATATAATACGTAAATATTCAACATCTCCTTCATTCATGGTTTCCATATGATATCCATTTTGTCGAATATCCTTTAAAATTTAGTAGATTTCTTCGGGACTTACCTGAATACAAGACATCATTAATACATATATTTTTCTATTTGTAGCAAAATATGTGCTCTTAACAAGCTTTCAATTATATTTGCAGATTCCGATATTGTATTAACATTTATTTCGGCTAATGTTTATTGTGTAAAATACTTTTTATAACGAAGAATTATATAAGTAGACCCATTATCCACTAAACACATGTCATCCTCCATAACATTAAGCCAATTTTGCATTATCAAAAATAAAATTTAAGAACATAAATATACATAGTACAACCATTACATAAAATATAACATTTATTATTAAAAACATATAAATAACTTATGTATTAGAGATAACATTATTATTTGTTGGTCCTAAACGGCTTAATATAAACAGCAGAGGAGGATGAATGCATTTCTTATTTCTTTTTAAGATTTATAAAATTTTTTTACCAAGTTAAGTTTTTAGATGCTTAATGAGTTAAACGTGCTAACCTGGGTCTAAAAATAATAAACTGCTCAGCTTTGCTTGCACAATTTATCTTCAATCGCTGCTGAGTACTTTACTCAGCTCGGATTGATTTTTCAAACAATACTATAAAAACAGAGAGAATGATGAATGAGACAAACACAATAAAGACCTTTGAATAAGGTTAGAACGTTAACACTTGAGATTTATCCTGCTTCGGCCCCTAGCCTACCTCAAGTCCCCGGATTCCTTTTCGAGCTTTAATCCACTAGTGTTTCCTTCCTTCCTTAGGTGGAGACGCCTTTACAATGGGTAGATACAGTTATAGAAAATAACTTCCTTTCTAACTACCTCTCAAACATAGTTTAGGTTTCCTTCCTAAATTATCACTCAGATTTCTTGAAAGAAATTGTGAACTAAGGATTTCAACTTATTAAACTCATTGAATCCTTTACAATGTTAAATCTTAAGTGCTATCTCCCTATTACAAACAGATTGAACGATTTGCATTTGCTTGATTTCTTGATTTGGAATTACTGAAATGTGTGAGTGATTGAACAAAGTTTAAGCTCTTTAAGAAATTTGAGGTGATTCACCAAGTTTGAACGTCTACTCTAGTCATTTATTTATAGTTTGAAGGTCTTGGAAGTAGCCATTGCAAACTTCTCATCCTAATAGCTTTCTTAATTTCTCATCTCTTCAAATCTTTCAAATTTTCCCATTTGAAACAAATTCTAGGACGTCTAGAGATAGAGATTTCAAACATTGAGGCGCAAGATTAATCCGTTAATCCAATATGTCAAAAACTCGTTTGTCTTCAAGTAATCCATTCTGATAGAGAGGCGCACGAGTTGCAACGTGGATTTTTGTGAATGGTTGACTTGTTGACATTGCAGAGTTCCACGGAGACATTGAGAAATGGCGCATGTCAGAGGATTCTTTTTGTCTTGGACTTTAGTGAGGATTCTCCAACATTCTGTACTAACACCTTTTTGTTTGTGAGGAACACTTTAATATCTTCTTTAATTTCAGCGTCTTTTCTCCTGAAACGCATCAAAAGAATATTCCATTCCTCATAGAAACCTTTAAACGCATATGTGTCAAATATTTCTCTAAGTATAAAAAAGAACTCAGGTTTTATAAATAAAAGCTAACTCAACTTCGCTAAGTCTATATCTTGTAAACTATGTAATACTAAGCTTAACTCAGCTTTTCTTACTCTAAGCCATAACTTAATTAATATATCTGTAAACTGAGTTGTTTTACCTTAAACATCCTCATGTAAACTTTATTAATTAAGAGTTTACTTAGTAATTAATTAATTTCACTATCCTAGTCAGCTTGTTATTTCTTAAACATTTTAAATACTGTGAGGTACTATTAACTTGGGTTCAACATTATTGAAAATTATTCAGACAAAAACAACTTCAAACCATTATTAAGATTACAAAACATAATTCTTGAAATTTAAACTAAATTTATTGTTAAGCATTTCCATCACCAATCAAATGGTCAATCTTGTCATCTTTGTCCTCAAAGGAATCACTTGTATCAAAATTGATGGGAAGAGGTTCAAAATTATCACCAAAATTCAATGGCTCATAAAAGTTTGTTTCAATGTTCTTGTTTTTTTTTCAAAATTATTACCAAAATCAATTAACTCATAAAAGTTTACTTCAATGTTCTTGTCTTTTTTCTTCAAAGAAGCTTTGTATAGATCAACAAGATTTTTTGGAGTATGATAAATGCGAGACCAATGCCCTGAACTTTCACATTTAAAACAATTATTGTCATGGTTTTGCGTCACCTTTTTAGATTTCTCTCCATTATTGACCTGTTTAGCATTATGAAAATGTGGTGATGAATTAGCTCCATTCCTACCACCACGACCTCCTCTATTTCCAGGAGCTCTATTTCCACGGCCTCGTCCATGATTTTGACAATATGTAACATTCACTTCGGGGAATGGGCTAGCACAAGTTGGACGAGATTGGTGACTTTTCATCAAGAGCTTATTATTTTGTTCAAGCATAAGCAAACAAGAAATTAGTTCAGAATATTTTTTGAATCCACGCTCTCGATATTGCTGCTGCAGGAGCACATTTGAGGCATGACAAGTGGAATATACTTTTTCTAACATATCCGTATTAGTAATATTTTCTCCACATAATTTCAGTTGCGAACTAATTTTGAATAGAGCAGAGTTATACTCGATTACAGATTTAAAATCTTGTAGTCTCAAATGTATCCATTCATATCTAGCTCTTGGGAGGATCATCGTTCTTTGTGTTCAAATCTTTCCTTTAGGTCATTCCAAAGAACTAATGGATCCTTAACACCAAGATACTAAGTTTCAATTCTACATGTAGATGATGCACGAGGAAAATCATTGCTTTTTAGCGATCCCCCATGGATGCTACATTTTCTTCTTTAATAAAATCTCCAATATTCATGGCTTTCAAATGAATTTTAACATCAAGTAAATTCTTTTTGCTAGAAAATTCAAGGGCTTCAAATTCTAGCTTGATGAGATTTGACATTATCACTACATAAAAAAATAAAACTTGTAATGGGATAAAATAAATATTATTTAAACATATATATA
>CATIWQ010921480.1:0-17886 GCA_949673415.1 Euphorbia schlechtendalii | reverse complement strand
AGTAGACATGAGTGCCTCCATCATTATTCTCGAAATATCAATAGGTGCGCCAGTCCAAATCACTTCCATTACAAATAATTCTTCAAGAATGACAATATCGAAAGTTGACTTACCAAACAATGAACCACTTAAGTAAAAGTGCAAGGCAAGCAAACAAGGATCACGAATCCTTTGGCTATAGGTAGATGATTGTTTGAACTCAGTTTGGCCAGTAAGGTGGTTCCATGTTGATAGTGGATTCCATCCAGGAGGCAGCTTGTTGTAGCAGTCCATTGGAAATCCCATATAATTGTTAAGCGTCTTCCTCGTCAACTTGTACTCTTTTTTTATGATGATAAACCAAGCAGTCCTTTTTGTCGTTCTTCCATTCCAACATTACTAACATCTCTATATAGTTCTCAACACTATTTCCTAGGCACATGTTCGAATAAATGATGAAGTTCAGAACTCTGAGATAGCGCATCACTCTATCATATACCCAAAGACTAATGAAATCGTTCCTATTAATAATGTAGGAACTCTTGAATTCAGCATTCTATATCATCTCATAGCGATCTCCTTCATCATGAGAGTAGATTGGAAATGGTGCCTCATACCATTCTTGTAGGTTTGAGGGAGGAACCAGATTGGATTTCCTTGTTAGAACCATATTGATTTGAAGGAATTTGAAAGAATAGAATGGTTTCTAATTTGGAATTAATTGTTGATTGAAAAGATAAGAAATTCAAATTTTAAGAAGTGAAAAGTGATGTATTTTCGCACATCAATTTATAGAAATTGGAAGTATGATCATCGAACTGCTAAACTGCTACAGTTTTTGCACAAGTCATGATCGTAACTATTTTTCATGATCATGACTTATAAGAATTGAGAAATAGAGAGTGTTGTGTAGGAATTCATGGGTGCAATATGGGTTCGCCAATGCTAATAGGCAAAAATAGAAGAAAAATCTTCTATTTTTTGAGAATTCAGATGTAATAATATGACTTATCACCTCTAAGATGATTATTTCATATTCTTCTTCATATCCAGGTAAGGATAGACAAATTATACAGTTCAAGAAAGAAATAAATAGATATAATTAGAATATGTACTGTACTCTTCCAGTATTTGATCTTCAAAACGCACTTACCTTCCTTGGTAATTTTATCTCTAAAACGCACTTGCCTTCCTCGGTAACAGTGCCAAAATCCTATTCACCACTTTTCTATTGATAATATAAAAGTTCTAAATATGACCAGGTGTTGTTAGTACTGCTTATCAAATAGAAAAATGATGATAACTGCAAGTATATAGTTGCGATGTAGTTTTAAAAGATATCGATCCCATAGGGAAGGAATTCGGTTCTAAGGATCAACTAGAGTTTCGGAACAAAAGAAAATAAAATAAGTTAAAGGTTTTGAATGGTAGATAGATGAAGGGACAGATGCATGAACAGATTAGAGAAGATGCAAAGCATATAAATATTCCCTAAAAACAAGTATAGTAGAGTAAAATATGCAAAATAATCAGGAATGTTTTACGCACTAGATAACTTCAACAAACTCGATTCTAGACACCCAAATATCTTATAATTCGCCGTAGAGTAACACATGAAATGACTTTTCTAAATCTAGGGTAAATGAATTATGACACTTATAAAAACCTTTTTAACAATAGTACTATGCTTAATACGGGTCGCTTTCACAAAGCCATATTTAGCAAGTTACCACTCCAAAAATGTTGGCTCATTAAATAGCATTAAAACCACAGATCTAGTGATTATATAGAATCTTGTTAACCCCGAAACTACTCTTAAAGTCAACTTGAAAGCATATAACTTTATTAATATAAATGACGTAACACGAAATACTCGTTTTGACACATAGACATATCATAAACTTCGAATTAGAAAGTATAAGTAGAAAACAAAGTAAAGTTGTAAGGTACGCAAGTGAAAGCTAAAGTTGATAAAACCGTATCCACTCTTTAGTGGAAATTATCAATTCCTGCAATTCCTGCATTTAGTTTGAATTTGGTCTCAACTCATACAGAACCTCTGCTAGGAAGCTATTCTTTGTGAATATTGAACAAATGAATGTTGAAGAATAGAAAATTTATTGATAAGTGAGTGCTTTGCAATTACACTGATACAATAATCGCTTGAATGTGTGGAGAAATCTAGTGATTGAAACAAGAATCGAATCGCTTATACATTTTTCTCTCTAACACTTTGAACTTAGAGAAATCTATATAACTTTCACTCTCTATCATGTATCATTTGCTCTCTATATCTGCACTCTACCACATGCATGTAAATGGTTTGTTTGAATCTCTATTTATAGAGTGTGAAAGGTCACGTTTATCCAAACGAATAGTCATGTCCATTGGTGAAGGGTTACATCATCTTCATGTGATTAGATGTAAGATTTCATCCTTATCTTCAATGGATAGGCATCTTTTCATGGTTGTTGTTCTCTAAAAGGTGTCTCTTCATTTGTCAGTTGATGGCGGTTGATCATTCTTATCTAACGGTTGGAAGTTGAGAAGAGTTTACCAAACCCGTCACGATTCACGAGTGTGACATACATGTCATGATCATGAATGTAAGTTGGTAACTTAATGCTTGTGAAGAATGATAAGTCACGATCACGATAGATAGTCACGAGCGTGACTTTGCCAATCGTGAATAGGAGTCATGATCATGACATGGTAGTGACTTATGCTTTTCTTCATTATTCTTCTTTGCAACTTTACCGATCTTTGACAACTTCGATCCTAAGCCAATTCCTTGCATTCTACACATCTTTTTGCACATTTTTCACTCTTTTTGCATATAATTCCATCTTTAATTATTTCACTCCCATGATTCACCTAGTTTCTTCACTTACATAAAAAACAACTACATACCACGTGAAATCTTTTATATGAAGTATAAATCGACTCTAAACCACATCATTTTATGAGTAAAATTATCAAGATAATAAATGTAATTATACACTTATCAGTACTTAACCTGATGGAAGGAGTGCATGTTAGACATGATGTATGCCCTAGAGGCAATTAGAGCGATATATCTTAATTAGTTATAATGTACAAACTATTTCAGATTGTTATTAAAAATAATTAAGTCATCTTTGTTACTTATCTGTGTTATCAATTTATTTATAGATCTCACTGGTGTCATATATGTATAATATTATATATATGCGCATTGATAAGACAAAGTCCGTGACTACTTCATAGCGTAAAAGTGCGAGGACATAGTGGGAGCTATGTGGTGTGAGAATGCACATGAGTGTTATTATGAATTTTCTAAATATCCTAGTCATAGTTTCATTGAGACTAGACACCAATGGAGTGGACAAACTAGCATGTGTAGGCTTACTCCTTGGATTTGATCCAAGAAGTCGATCTCACAAGCTGAAGGTGGTACCTTGAGTTAACACATGAATGTATTCAAGTAATACATTGGAGACTGTTATAAGATTCATGTGTTACTATATCCATGTGTTGGTGTCATGTCTTATTGCAGTAGCAACATAAGTATCCTCAAGCCTAAGATACTCGTTACCTTATGTAGGAGTTGCTATACTTTGGGTCCTACTTATTCACACACTGGTGATCAGGATGATACGGATGATTACGGGTATAGTGATTATCATATGTTGGTAAGCTGAGTAGTCAAGATGGGATCAGTCACTCCTGATATAGTGATATAATGGGAGATATACCTTAGAGCCCCTTGTTGAAGTGATAAACTCATAAACCTCTGATAAGAATATAAGATTGATAGAATGGGTTTCTAGTCAATCTTAATACATAATGGTTGAGTGGTGTTCTTCGTAAACAAGTTTAATTCCAGGATAGCTACGGCTATTACATGAGCTGACACTTAATCCAATCTAAATAAACTAGATGGTACTTAACCTACTAGAAGAAGTGTATTTTATTGGTTACTAATGTCACAAGCACGTGATGTTCCAAGTATCGAGGGATTATACGCCTTTGCTAGAAATCCCATTTGATCGTCTAGAGCTATCAGGTTCCATATTGGTCTGGAACACTGAGCCTAAAGGTTCTAGAATGGGAAGCCATGTTTAGGTTAACCTCTAGTGGCTCAATTGTTTGGGATCCTATGAGGTCACACACTTTGGGTTTTTACCAGATTAAGTAAAGAACATATAGACTAGGTCTATTCCAAAAGTATTTGTTTGTCAAATTCGTTACAAGAATTATTAAATGGTTGGATCAAATTAATAATTAAAGGAAATAAAAAGAAAAATAGGGAAAAATGCATGGAGCGGAGCAAGGGAATTTTCCCCATTGCGAGTAGGACCCAAACGAACACGAGATGTTCAGAGTGGGGCTTGAGTAGCTACCCCGTGAGCCGAAAAGCTCACGGCCACTAGCGCACGGGGAAGCCCACACGCACTAGTGGGATTTAGACCTGCAAGTGCTGCCCAAGGTAGCACTTTCATAGGCCTGCCATGCAAGCCCGCAAGCTTGGGCTTGGAAGAAGGCCTGTAAGCCCATGCTTGTGGCACAAGACTAGCCCGCTAGGGTTTGCTTTGTGGTAAGAGGTTGCAGGTTAGCCTGCAGGTACAAGTAACCTACATGTCTAACCTCTCTTATGGGATGGGAATATTCCCATCTCACATTGAGTTTTAATGGGAGTCTAACACTCCCCCTTTTCCCTATATATAGGCCTCTAGTTCTCTTTATTTCACACAACACAAAAAATATTTTTGCTCAGCTTTTCTCTTTGAGTTCAACATCTCTTTCTTCATTCATTGTATCATTCACGAGTTTCTCCAAATAATGAAGAATTTCTTTAGAAGGCTCTTTCTATTTAAAGAGAACCTTCTTAGTTTATATTTTCTAGTTGGTCTTTGAGTGGTCTTCCATCTGTTGTCTACTAATGGGTTCTACCTCTACGAGGTTTTGGTCTATAAAGATTCATGTAGAAAAATCATAGAGGCTATCCTAGTTTGGAGGCTCGTGCTAAAGAAGTTCTACCGAATTACTCTAAGGGAACGTCACATCCAAAAGAGAAAGAGAAGCATGCATTAATTGGTAATGTCCTAAACTTAGATGCTAGATTTCTTTTATAAGTTTTATAAACCTATCAGCATCTATGGAATGTTTTAACTTAGATTATATCAATCATGGTATGTTTAGGAGATCCTTAGATTAATTTTAAGTTTTTGAAATTCCACCTTGTTATGTTGCATGTTTAATGATCGTCTTCATTAACCAGCAGTGATATGATATCCTACCTTATGCTAAGCATTATTGATTATAATATGTTAAAAAGATTTGTCTATGAATTGATTAAAGTATGCTATGCATGACTTAGGTTTCAATTCCTGTTATAGAAAATGATGTGAAAACTAGATTAAGGTTTTGCTCAAACTTAGTCTAGGTGATTATCATATAATTTAGCAATGTTTTACCACACATGTAAATGCTTTAATTGAGGTTAGTCCCATACTTCAATCAATTAAGGAATGAAATCTTTAAATCATAGTTGTCCATGGTACAATGATTCAAAGTGCCCATGGTTATTTTGGCAAGGATTGGACTTGGCTGCTCATTCACTTTAAGGAAGCCTCTCCTAACTTGAAATCTCCTTCGGTATTAGATTCAAAAGTACCCAAGGGACATCTATAACTTAGTTGATTTCTAATATGGAATTAAATTCCGCATATGGTTTTACAAACATGGTTTAAGTTGTTAAATTAAAACTTATAGACATAGGTGAAATAACTTAAAAATGGACCTTGTTTATTTTTATGCTATGTGGAGTCTTGGTATAATGGAATGATTATGATATACCAGTTCGAGCATGTTCCCTTAGAGTTAATAATTCCAAATAGCTTGAAATTATTATTTTCTTAATCATATCCATCGTATACGATCTAGACTAGGGTAAGACCAGCGGCACCGGTAAAATATCAACAACAATATTAAGGCGGTATATAGTCTTCCTGTTATAAGTCATGTACGAACTTTATCAACGGATGTAAGCACATGTATGACATGCCTTCCCTTAACATGTTTTGGTCATGGGACTAGATGGGGTTAATGCCTTGACCAAAATGGGTTAGCTGTCTATATCATTGGAGCTAATGCCAAATTGGAGACACATTTGAGGAGTCATACAATTGGGTATGCGAGTCTTGAGAAAGAGAACTCAAAAGGATTAGGAATTGCATGAGTTGCAAATGGATGGGTTCCAACCATGGTTATCTTGTTATGGCTTGAGCTGCTATAGATGGGGTCATGATGAGTAGCTATAGATGCTACCTACTAAGGAAACTTGGTTTGACCAAATTTCTTGAATTTAAATAGAAGGGGCTATTTGAATGTCGAGAAAATTGTAGGAATTATGTGTTTAATTAATGACCATATATTAAATGCATGTACATATACTAATGTCTAATCCAATTATATCTTATATCTAGGCTGAACATTGAATATGAACACAAGTCTTTGTCCGATACTTGACAATAAATGGAAAGGGATCAATGTTGATGACTAGTTCAAAGCTCTTAGAAAGAAGCTTGAGAAAAGCCACATGGATTATTTTTTAGATAATCTAGAACTAGTCAATCTTGATGCTGAGGCTTCTATCCAATAGAAAGAAGCATATCTTAAGCATAAGAAGGATGATTTCATGGTGTCACTAGTGATGCTTGAAACAATGAGTTTGAGTTTGAAGCTTAAAAACCAGCATGAAGGTATAAACCTACAATCCATGCTGATTCATAGGGCATGAAATTTGAATGGAATGAAATATTGAGATTCCTTTATAACTCTGGGAGAGATGATGGGATCCTGGCCACTAGGCAATGCATAGAATACTTACAGTATTCAAGGAGATCGACTCAGATAGGAATCGAGTCAGATTCCACCCATGACATTCAACTTATGATAAAAAGTTTATCTGATAAATATTCACCTTTTATGAATGATTATCTTATGTCAAGGAAGACCATCAAGACATCTAAGTTAATCAAGAAACTTAGAAGTTTTGAAGAAGGTCTGAGGGCTAGAGGAACAGGTACCTTGGCATGTAGAACTTGCGTCAAAGGTAAAGGTTTAAAACCCATCAACAGGAAGGTAAAAAAATGTGGTTATTGAAAAGGAGAAGCCCAAAGGAATATGTTTCATGTGTGGAAGGCTCGGACATTGGAAACATGATTGCAAAGCTCTGATTTTTGAACAAGTGAAGAAGAGGCCAAGTGAGGCATCTCCTTCAGGTATGTTTATGATGGAGAGTTACTTTACAGTTCCCTATGAGTCTAATTATGTATTAGATACTAGTTATGCTAGTCATATATGTACTTCAGCATAGGGATTGCGGAATAGTAGGAAGCTTGCAAAGAGGAAAATGGACCTAAGAGTTAAAAATGGAGCACGGGTTGCTGCAATAGGTATAGGGACATATAACCGTCATTTGTCTAGTGGCCTAGTTTTAATTTTGAATAGTTACTATTATATTCCTACTGTCACTAAGAATATTATTTTTATTGCACGTTTAGCAATAGAGAGATTTGAAATTTTATATTTTACTAATAGATGTCAAATTCAACGTAATAATATTCTTTATGCTTGTGGAATATCTGTTGATGGCATTTATGTTCAAGATACTAAAACTGAAATTCTAAATATGAACATTGTTAAGGATTCGAGATTGGATAATGAGAAATCCTCATACTTGTGGCATTGTCATCTATGCCATATAAATGAGACTCGTTTAACTAAGTTACACAAATGTGGAGACTTGGGCCCAACGGAATGGGAATCCTATGGTGCGTGCGAACCATGTTTAAAGGGGAAGATGACTAAGAAAAATTTCAAAGGAAAGGATTAGTGTGCCACTAGTACTTTGGAAATGATACATTTAGATGTATGCGGTCCCATGAGTGTTAAAACACATGAGGGTTTTGTCAACTTTATAACCTTTATCGATGATTATTTGCGATATGGTTATTTATACCTTATGAGGCACAAGTCTGAGAGATTTGAGAAATTTAAAGAGTTCAAAACTGAAGTAGAGAAATAGCTTGGGAAAGTATCAAGACCCTTATATCTGATTGAGGTGGTGAATACTTAAACCAAGAGTTTCAGGATTATCTAAGGGATAATGGTATTTTATCCTAGTGGACACCTCCTTATACACCCCAACACAATGGAGTGTCATTAAGGAGAAATCAAACCCTACTCGATATGGTTCGGTCCATTATGAGCCAAGCAGAACTCAACAAATCCTTTTGGGGTTATGCACTTGAGAGTGGAGTTTACATTCTAAACAGAGTCGCCTCTAAATTAGTTGTTCAAACTCCATACGAATTATGGTATGGTAAGAAACCCACTCTTTCTCACTTGAGAGTTTGGGGATGTCCTGCTTACGTAAAGAGGATGATTTCAGATAAGTTGGGTGCTAAGTTTGACAGGTGTCTGTTTGTAGGTTACTCTAAGGAGACCATAGGGTATACCTTCTTTGATCATAAGGAATAAAAATTCCTTGTTTCTAGAAATGCTCAATTCCTCGAGGAGCATATACTTGCTAAAGCTAGTGGGAGTAATCTTGAGTTAGGCACTCAAGAACATCAAACAAACAATCAACTGATTATACCTACACCTATTATATAAGATAGTGTAAGCATGGAATAGCCTATTATAACACCAATATTACGTAGGTTAGGCCGGGCTCTAATCACTATCAAGTGATACGGGTTTCTCATCATTAATGATAAACATCTCTTCCTTATGGAAGATGATGAGCCCAAGACTTACAAGGAGGTAATGGAAGGCTTATAATTTGACAAATGGTTTACAGCCATGAGGTCAGAGATAGACTCCATGTACGAAATCAAGTCTGGAGCTTAATTGATGCTACAAGTGGGATTAGGCCCATAGGATGCAAGTGGGTTTTCAAGAAGAAAACTAACATAGACAGTAGCATAGTTACCTATAAAGCAAGGCTAGTTGCAAAAGGTTACAATAAAAAAGAAAGCATTGACTATAATGAAACCTTTTCACCGGTGGCCATGCTGAAGTCTATTAGGATACTCCTTGCCATCGCTACTCATTACGATTATGAGATTTGGCAAATGGATGTGAAAAAAACATTCCTTAATGGGAATTTGGATAGGGATGTGTATATAGCACAACCCGAGGGTTTTACATACAAGGATGGCTTGAAGGTACACAAGTTGTAGAAGTCCATTTTTGGACTTAAGAAAGCATCAAGGAGTTGGAATATTAGGTTTGATGAGATAATTCGAGAAATTGGTTTTTTGTCAAACACTAATGAGCCCTGTGTATATAAGAATTCTAGTGGGAGTGCGATCATTTTCCTTATACTATATGTTGATGACATATCATGGTTGTCAAAGAAGTTCTCTATGAAACCTTGGAGAAGTAGCTTTTATACTTGGTATAAAAATATACCGAGATAGATCCAGAAGGCTGCTAGGTCTTTCACAAAGTACATACTTAGATAGGGTTTTGGCTAGATTTAACCTTGAGCAGTCAAGAAAGGGTTTTCTCTTAATGTCTCATGGGATTAATCTTTCTAAATCTGAGTGTTCAAAAACACAAGAGGAGAGACTGTGCATGAATGGAATACCATATGCCTTAGGGATAGGATCCATCATGTATGTTATGGTATGCACTCGGCCTAACATCTCACATGCATTGAGCGTCACAAGTAGATTTCAATCTGACTCAGGTGAGAAGCACTAGATGGCCATTAAAACTATCCTTAAGTACTTAGGTAGGACTAAGGATATATATTTAATAAATGGAGAAGGTGATCTCTCTTTGAGGGATACACTGACATGATTTTTCAATCTGATAGGGATAATTATAAGTCCTAGTCGGCGTATGTGTTTATGTTAAACGATGGGGTAGCTATTTGGAAAAGTTTCAAATAGGATACGACTGGCAGTTCATCTATAGAATCTAAGTATATAGATGCTTCAGAAGTGGCTAAGTAAGCTATCTAGCTTAAGGGATTTATTGGAGATCTCGGTGTGGTGTCCAGCATTATAAATTCGATAGTGGTTTATTGCGATAATAATGGGGCTATTGCTCAAGCAAAGGAACCACAATCTCATCAGAGAAATAGACATGTACTTAGAAATTACCATCTCATTCAAGAGATAGTATCCAAGAAAGATAAAAATTTAGAAACATCCCAAGGGATAAAAATCTAGTGGATGGCCTAACTAAGCCATTGACTCAAGTTAAACATGACCAACATGTTAACAAGTATGGCATGAAGCACATACGTAATTGGCTGTAGTGCAAGTGGGAGATTGTTAGACATGTTGTATACCCTAGAGGCAATTAGGGAAATATATCTTAATTAGTTATAATGTATAAACAGTTTCATATTATTGTTAATAATGATTAAGGCATCTTTGTTTCTTATCAATGTTTTCAATTTATTTATGTATCTCGCTAGTATCATATATGTATAATATTATATATATATGTGCATTGATAAGACAAAGATCATGACTACTTCATAAAGTAAAAGTGCGAGGATATAGTCGGAGCTATGTGGTGTGAAAACTGCACATACATGGTACTATGAATAGTTTAAATATACTTAGTCATAGTTTCATTGAGACTAGAAATCAATGGAGCGGACAGACTTGCATGTGTAGGCTTACTCCTTGGATTAGATCCTTGTGGATCAATTATCCATGTGGATCAATTATAGAGGCTATTCTAGTTTGGAGGCTCATGCTAACACAGTTTTGCTGAATTAGCCTAAGGGAACATCGCATCCAAAAGAGAAAGAGACGCGTCAACTGGTATAGTCCTAAACTTAGATGCTAGATTTCTTTTATATGTTTTATAAACCTATCAGCATCTATGGAATGTTTTAACATAGATTATATCCATCATGGTATGCTTAGGAGATCTTTTAGGTTAATTTTAAGTTTTGATAGTCCACCTTGCTATGTTGTATGTTCAATGATTGTCTTAATTAACTAGTAGTGTATTGTAACTAATTGCTATTCGAACGCGGATCAAGTCACAAGCACGTGATGTTCTAAGTATTGGGGGGATCATATGCCTTTACTAGAAAACCCATTTGATCGTTTAGAGTTATCAGGTTCCATATCGGTGTGGAATACTAAGCTTAAAGGTTCCCGGATGAGAAGCCAAGTTTAGGTTAACCTCTAGCAGCTCCATACTTTGGGATCCTATGAGGTCACACACATTGGGTCTTTATTGGACTACTAAAGAACTTATAGAAGGGGTCTATACCGAGAATATAAGGGAAAAGTCAAACTCATTTTGGATGGACCATTAAATGATCAAACAAAATATATTTAAAGAGAATTTAGGAAAATTACACGTGATAGAGCAAGGGAACTTTTCCCTTTACGAGTGGGACCCAGGAGCATGGGTTGTTCATGGGTGGGGCCTCCATGGTAGCCTCACGAGCATAAAAATGCTTGCGAGCCGCTAGCATACATTGGCACAAGGCTAATGCATGTTGTTGGCTGCAAGCGTTGTTAGGAAGCGCTTCTGTGGCATACAGTGCAGGCCCACAGTAAGCCCACAAGTGAGGTTTATGGGAAGTCCCACAAGGCCTCACTTACGGGACAATGGAAGCCTAAATGGGCTTCCCTCGGAGGCCATACATAGCCCACTAAAGTGGGCTATGCGCGCGGGTTAACCTGTGCAGAGCATGAGGCTCTGTGTGATAACTAGTGTGGGATGGGGATTTTCCTCATCCCACATTGGAAATTAGGGGAGCATTTTTGCTCCCCTCCCACTATAAATAGTTGCCTCACCTCATCCTCTTTCGCACTTCAGCTCAGCCTTTCCTTTTGAGTTTTGACTTCTTTTCTTTGAGAGATCCTCTACGATTTTCTCCGCTTTTGCAAGAATTCTTTTGAAGGTTTATTCCTATTTCTAAAAGATCCTTCTCATTTATAGTTTTAGGTTAGTCTACGAGCAGTCTAGCAACTGCTTATTAACTAACAAGTTCTTCCTCTACGTGAGGTTTTGGTCGATGGGGTTTATGTTGACTAGATATATAGTTTATCCTAGTTTAGAGGCTCATGCTAACAGGGTGTTGTTCAATAATTCTAAGGGGTTACCAGACCAAAGGGGAAAGGCAAACATCAACTGGTAATGCTCTAATCTTAGATTCTTGATTTCTTTTATTAAGTTTTATAAACCTATAAGCATCTATGGAACTTTTCAATTTAGATTATGTCAATCATGCCATGCTTAAGAGATCCTTTAGGGTTAATCCAAATTTAAGATCCTGCAATTTAAAATTTATTTTTTATCCAAATAAAAATAGGCATGATGGTGATGATGTATGATTATGTATATGTGGGTTAGTTATTTAGTATAAATGTATGTATATGTTGATTTATTAATTCCTCCCTTAAATATTTATTGGTATAAAGTGAGATCGCCTACGGACTAAGATGGGTGACTAGCTACCAACTGAGGTGAAAGTGGCTGAGCTGCAAGACCGATTGGCGCCTATCTAGGTAGTGAGGGAGGCAACAGAGGCGTGGGCCCATGAGTGATCTAGACCTATCATGGACCTTAAAGGTGTCATATGTAGGTTTGAGGCTAAGATCGCACGGCTGATGGAAATGAGCCAAGAGGCATGGGGATTGGAGACCCACTTTGGGCGATGGAGCGAAGATGATTTTGGTCCTAGTCATTGGCCAAATCTTATTAGGTGCACCTCTAGGGGAAAGTACTTGCCTTAAGCCTTTCATGAGAGAGTCTCCCTCAGACTAGAGCCAAATGATGGCGAGGATGAGGAAGGGACCAACGATGATCATGGTAGTAGCAACGACAATGAGGAGGCTTAGTCGTAGCTGTAGTTGCTATACTTTAGGTCATACTTATTCATACCCAGGTGATCAGGATGATACGGTTGATTACGGGTATAGTGATGATCACTCGTTGGTAAGCCAAGTAATCAAGATGAAATCTATTACTCCTAATATAGTGATATAATGGGAGTTGTACGTTAAGACCACTTATGGAAGTGACACACTCATAAACCTCTAATCAGAGTATAAGATTCATAGAACGAGTTTCTAGTCAATATTGATAGCTATGGCTATTAATAACACTTAATCTGAGCTCAACAAACTAGATAGTACTTAACCTGATGGAAGGAGTGTTTTTTATTTGTTACTATTACGAAACTCGATCAAGTCACAAGCACATGACATTCCGAGTATCGGGGGATCATATGCCTTTGTGAGAAAGCCAATTTGATGATCTAGAGTTATTAGGTTCCATATTGATCTGGAGCATTGATCCTAAAGGTTCCCATATGGGAAGCCAAGTTTAGGTTAACCTCTAGTGACTCTATACTTCAGGATCCTATGAGGTCACACATATTGGGTTTATCCTGGACTAAGTAAAGAACTTATAGACTAGGTCTATGCCAAGAATATAAGGGAAGTCAAACTCATTGGATGAATTATTAATTGATTAGACCAAATAATAATTAAAGGAATTTTTGAAAGGAGGAATAAAATTGTGCAGAGTAAAAGGGAATTTTTTTCATTGCAAGTAAGCCTTGTGAAAATGGATTATTCATAGGTGGGGCCTACGTGGAAGCCTCACAAGCACTGGAGGTTTGCTCATGGGCTGTCGGCATGCTCTAGCTAGGTTAGCACATGTTGGTGGGCTGAAGGCTTGCAAGCGCTTGGCAAGGCTTCTGTGAGCCTACTACGCAAGCCCATCGGCACAACCTGCAAGCTAGGCTTGCGGGACAAGGCAAGCCCACAACCCACGCAAGAGGGCTATTATTGTTGGTTTGACCCATGGAGCTTATAACTCCGTGCGGTCAACCCGCATATAGGATGGGAATTCCCATCCCACATTGCTAATAAGGGGAGCATGTTTCTCCCCTTCTCCCTATAAATAACCTCCTCCTTCTCCTTTGTTAATCACTTCAGCTTAGCCTTTCCTTCTGAGATTAACTTCTATTTTTCACCAGTTTTATGTAAGTTCGTGCATGAGTTTCTCCGCTTTCGTAAGAATTCTTTTGAAGGCTTATTTCTATTTTGGAAAGAGCCTTCTTAGTTATATTTTTAGGTTGGTCTATGATAGATCTAGCAGTTGCTTGTTAACTAACGAGTTCTTCCTCTACATGAGGTTTTGGTTGATTGGGGTCTGTGTAGACTAATCATAGAGGTTGTCTTAGTTTGGAGGCTTGTGCTAACTAAGTATTGTCCGATTGTTTTGAGGGCGCACCGCACTAAGGGAATGGCACACATCAACTGGTAATGCTCTAATCTTAGATGCTAGGTTTCTTTTGTTAATTTTTACAAACCCATTGACATCTATGGAATGTTTCAACTTATATTATGTTAATCATGCTATGCTTAGGAGATCCTTTAGGGTTAATTTTAAGTTTTGAAATTCCACTACTTAAGTTCGCATGTTCAATTACTACCTTACACTACTTAAGAACTTTCACTCTTTCATTTGATTTATATGGGAGCTTTTTATTAATACAAAATTACAAGTTTGGCTCTTGGAGAAGCCGACCCTGATCCATGAGCCAAGGCGATCCTTTGAGAAGTATAAGGTCCTCCATTATGGTGAGAGAGGACTATGCACTTATGATCACCAAAAATTGATGGTGGATGACTAGATACACATTATGAGAGGATACACAAATAGCCAGATCAGTTAGGTTTGCCTTTGGTGGAGGGTCACCGACTTTTCCACCCATGTCCATTCTTACGGTGTTCGACTTTTCGGCCTATAGGGCATTAATTCATACTCTCAGACAAGGCTTTGTTGATAATATGGGAAGCCTCATTGAGTGACTAGAGACTCTTACCCTACTCATGGTCCTAATTGGGATCATTGATTACCTTACCATATACTTGAGAGGTGGGCTTCACATACTTCATTCGCTACGATCAATCATGCTCATTGAGAGACTATAAAGACTAACGGCTACTACAAGAGATGGCTATAGGATATTCAGGGGCTCACTTACTTAAACAAGCATGATTGGTTTACTCTATAGTGGAGGTATGCCAATGAGAGATTTTAGTAGAGGAGGAGAGGCCATTGATACTTGTTGATGCAATAAAAAAGCAAACGTAGCTTATTTTCCCTACATGTTGGATTTTTTTTATATTGATGTAGAATTATTAGCTTTTATTTATGAATTGGGATGTATGCAACATTAATTAAAACTACCATGATAACTACTATTTTATGTTACTTGTATTATTCTTGCATTACAACACACAAGCACTCAAAATAAATATACTCTTAAGAATTAGCAATAACGATCTTATCATTAAATAAAATTAAGCGGGGTACAAAATTTTATGATATATTATATCTAATGACCTAGTCTCTATTGCCAAAAAGCCTTTCAATTTTCTAGTTAGAATCTCACTATTTTCTCTCATTGTCTTAATTTTTACCCAAAGAGCCCTTTTCGGGTTTTCACTTTGATAGATTAATCAGCAAAAGAATACCCTATTTTTTCTCAACTGCATGAAGAAGGACAATTGACAGGCTTTCTACATAATTTCTTTTCATTTCAATGCTGCTTTTAAGAATTTAGTTCTTTTCCTAAACATGATAGCGCTTAAGCCGGTCTTGGTTGATTGGGTATACGAACTCATTGTCATCCATATCCATCAATTTGACTGCTCCTTTTCCAAGAAATTTTTTTAATCATGAACAAGCCTTCCCAACTGGGTCTGAACTTCCCCCTTGCGTTGAGATTAAAGGCTGAAGTTGCTTCAAGACTAAGTCCCCCTTATTTCAATAGATGCTTTTGATGCTTGACTTTTTCATTGTAAGCTCTTATCATATAATGTTGATACATTTAGAGATGATCTAGAGCTTTCAAGCTCATCAATCATTTCCAATTGCTCAAATCTAGCTCTTGCCCGATACCCTTAGATAGCTGACTTCAATATGCACTAGGAGGATGAATTCCATCCCATAGACCAAGGAAGAGAGAGTTTGATCTGTTGCAGTGCGCACACTAGTTCTATACCCCCAAAGTGCAAATGAAATCTTATCTACCTTATCTCAGTAAGTAGTCACCAACTTGGATAAGATCTTCTTGATTGACTTGTTTGACGCTTCCACTATCTCATTAGCTTAAGGTCTATAAGGAGAAGATAGGTGATGCTTAATGCCGTAATTCTCAACAAAATTAGCTATTGCCCCATGAAACTAAAGTTCATTTTCAGATACAATGTACTGAGGCATCCTATAGCGCTCAAAGATATGCTTCTCAATAAATGTGGCCATTTTCTTGGTAGTTATAGGTGTAAGATTTGGCCTCTACCCTTTTTGAGAAGTAATCTACCGCAAAGATGATATATCGATGCTCATTTTGGAAGTTCAGATCTCACCAATAATATCTATCCCCCACACCAAGAATAGCCAAGGAGTTGAAAGATTATGAAGATTTGATGAAGGTAAATGACTAACATTCTCATAGATTTGGAATTCATGGCATTTCTTCATCTCAGAGATGCAATTGGCTATCATGGTTGTCCAAAAATAACCATGCCGCTGAATTTTCTTTACCAAAGCTAAGCCATTCATGTGAGGGAAACAGTCTCCCCCATAGATGTGATTCATGACAATAGTAGCTTCATTTTCTAAAAGGCATCATAGAAGTGAACCATCACTAGTACACTTGAAGAGATCATCACCAATAATTCTGAATTGAGTAGCTTGTCGACAAAGAGATAACTATTTCGAGTATGTTATCCTTAGAGGGAATTCACCATCTTGATTCAATCAGACTATATCCAGATACCATCATTTCTCATTTGAACTAATAGTAGCCTAGATGGCATGACAATAGAAGGGCTCTTTGGATGATTGAAGGACCACATGCCTAATGGGTTGGGATTGGGGACCTTCCCACATGGAGACTAAGGTAGCCAAGTAATCTGCCATTTGATTCTCATCCTAGGGCACATGTCAAATTAAACACTTCTGAATTTCGCAACCAACTCCGAAACTGCATCATAATATGGTCGAAGATACTCTTTCTTGATTTCCCAATCTCCAACAACATGCCGAATGACTAGTGCGGAATCACTAGTGATAGTGACTTCTGATCCGCCAATGTTTCTCAAAGTTCGCATACCAAAAAGATATGCCTCATACTATGCCCCATTATTTATGACTTCATTATGTGGCATCACTAAGATAACTCCGAGACTTATCCCTTAACGATTCATAGTTCCATCAAAGAACATAGTCCACTCTTCATTGACTGATTCAATGGCGATAAGCTACTCATTTGAAAAATCCAAGTTCTCAACATAGTCTGTATCTAGGGCTTGATTGATGAGGAAATCTGTGACTGCTCAACCCTTGATCACCTTCTTAGTGACATATTCAGTAAACAATTTAGAGAGAACGGGCAACTAGTAGGAGATCTCCTCAATTAATTTTAGACAATGGCACAGATACTTCATAAGATCAATCTAAGCCACATATTGAATTTTTTGGACTAGAAGTAATGCCTGAGCTTCTTGGTGAGCCAAACCATAGTCGCACAAATCTTCTCAACAACTGTGTATTAGCTTTCATACTCGAGAAGCTTCTTTCTTAGATAATACATTGCATGCTCATGCTTGTCATCGTACTCTTGATTAAGAATTACCCCTACAAAAGATTCTTCGATAGCCAGGTAGAGGATGAGGAGCTATTAGACATGATGTATGCCCTAGAGGCAATTAGGGTGATATATCTTAATTAGTTATAATGTAAAACAGTTTTCGATTATTATTAATAATAATAAAGACATCTTTTTTATTTATCAATGTTTGATTATAATTATGTATCTCACTAGTATCATATATATGTGTTATTATATAT
>CATIWQ010921449.1:0-39747 GCA_949673415.1 Euphorbia schlechtendalii | reverse complement strand
ACATTTATTTATCTCTCCCTTTCTCTCAAGAGTCAAATCATTTGAATTTATTATGGGGAATCCATTTATACCCAAATTAACTTCATAAAATGATGTGTCACGTGTGCTAAAAGCATTATGTATATGTTTATGAGAATGCGTTATGTCATTAGTAAGATATCAAGCAAATAAACAATGTTCAATTTATTCAAAAATAATTCAAAAGAAGCCTCGTAGGCTAAGTAGCTAAATGATAATTTATTACATAATCATTCATCACGGGTTAGTGCCCCCCATAGGTGTCTATGGATTCGAAGTGCTCCATCTGCTCTGCCTTCTCAAACACTTCTTGATAGCTGGAGAAGCTATCAGATCGGAATTTGTTCTTGTACGGTGGTAGTGTACCGTCCAGCAGATTTGTTATCATCTCCGATAGGGTTAAACGAGTCTGTAGCCTAACTTGTGTAGCCATCCAACGTGTATAGTAAGATTTGAAGTTCTCACCCTGCCTTTTCCTTATGGCCTCTAGATTTTGCATTGTGGTTTCCATTTGAGAGTTGAAACCATAATACCCCAGCATAGCTTGAGCGAGGCTATTCCAATCGGTGGCTATGTCCAGTGGAAGGTGGATGTACCATTCGTTGACCACCTAAGGTGATGACAAAGGGCTTAGCCATCATTCGATCGCTGACCCTCAATGCTCTCATCACCATCTAATAATGCACTAAGTGAGCGCGCGGGACACCAGATCCTACATACTTCTCAAACTGCGGCATTGTGAAGTTTGGGGGCAAGCTGTCTCCATTCCCCATTAGCGGTTGTGCAGGGTATGTGTTCCTTAGGTGGCCACCTTGAATGGCCAAGATCTGTTGCCATAATTCTGCCATGCCAGGTTGTTGGGGGATGGCATTCCTTGCGCTTGGATAAGAGCCATATTGCCCTGGGGATATGCCGTGAAATGGGGCTATTGAGGTACTTGGAATTATGAGGCAACCGACGTACTTCAATTTAATCCCTAGTTTCTGTTTATTTTTGCAATTTTAGGCCCACACGATGGGAAATCCATTTTCCCCAATAACCAGCCAAATTAATACCATCTAAAATAAAAAAAATAATAAAATTTGGTAATAAATAGTGTCTAAAATTAATTATTTTCAAATAAAAGCATAATGGGAACCTAAATTCTCCACTTTTAAATAAATACACATGTGATTCACTGTAATTGTTGGTTTAAGATAGCTTAAATAACAAAGCAGAGGGGGTGAATGTAATTACTTGGTTCTTTTTAGTATTTGAAAAATTCTTTATGAGTTAAGTTTTGAGATGCTTGTTTAGTAACTAAGTACTGAGTGCCGGTCTAAAAACTATAAACTACTCAGCTTCATTGACTTAGTTTATCTTCAATATGTGTTGAGTACTTTACTTAGATTGGATTGGTTTTTAAAGCTTAACTTTTGAAATTGAGAGAATGATGAATGAGCATAGATACTGTAAAGATAACTGATAAAAGATAGAACTTCAACACATGAGATTTTATCCAGGTTCGGCTTCGAGCCACCTTTATTCCCGGATTATTTTCCAAGCTAAAAAATCCATTACAGTGAGTGGAAGCAATTATAGAAAGTACCTTCTTCCTAAGTACCTCTCAAATACAGTTTAGGTACCCTTCCTAAACAATTATTTATATTTAATCAAAAGATTAAAAACTAGGGATTTCAACTTATAAAAATGGTTAAGTCCTTTTAAAATGTTAAATCTAGTATTCTCTCTATTAGAAACTGTGGATCGATTTTCGTTTGCTTTATAATGCTTGAGATATAATTTCTGAATGTTGGGAATAATTTGATAGTATTTATGCTCTTAAGAATTTCGAGGTGATTCAACAACTTTGAACTTTTACTTTGGTATTCTACTTATACTTGAAGGACTTAGAAGTAGCCATTGCAAACTTTTTATTCTGACTTTATCTTCAACATCTCTTCTCTTCACAACTTTCAAATTTGTTCGTTTGAAACAAATTCAAAGACATTTAGAGATAGAGAATTCAAACGTTAAATTGCAAGATTAGTTAATTAATATTGATGTGTCAAAAACTCATTTACTTCGAGTAATTCAGTAATAATAGAAAGGCATGCGAGACGCAACTTGGAAACTTGTGATTTGTCTTATTACTGATGTCGTAAAGGAGTGCGGAGACACTAGAAAATGACGCATGTCAGAAGATTCCTTTTATCTTGCACTTTTGCGAGGAATCTCCAACATTCCATACTGACACCTTTTTGTTGTGAGGACCACTTAAATATCATTGTCAATTTCAGCAACTTTTTACCTAAAAAAGAACTAACAGATTACTCCATCTCTCATAGACAGAGATAAATATACGTGTGTCATATAAATTTCCTAAGTGTTAAAGTAACTGAGCTTTTATAAAATAAAAGCTACTCAGCTTCGCTGAGTCTATATCTTATAAATTATATAATATTTATCCACACTCATATTTTCTTACTCTAAGCTATAAATTAATTAAAACTCAGTAAACTAAGTTGTTTTTTCCTAAGAGTATACTTAGTACTTAATTAATTTCACTATCCTAGACAGTTTTTTATTTCTAAAATGTTTTATGTATAGTGAAGTACTATTAACTTAGGTTCAACAATCTCCCCCATTTTGGAATAGATAACAAACCAAGTAATAGAAGAAATTAATTAAATAAATACTTTGTAGATATAAGAATACTTGATAAGTGATATAAGACTCCTCCATGCTAAGTGAACTCCTTAGTCAGTATGAACTCCCCCATACTAAGCGGATTCTGTTCAGTTAGCTTAATTCTCCCATATTGAGAGGAATTTTCTTTGACTTTTGGGACTTCAGCTTACTTAGCTTCTCTTTGAGGTTGGTCTTTTGGTTAATTCATACAACTGTTCAAGTAGAAATAATATAATAGATGTACTAAGTTACGAAGCTCTTAACTTTTTAACAAACTTGAAATTTTCATTAATAACAAATACTTAAGTAGTACATAAATTGTGTTCTACGCTAAGTGATTACGTTGAAGCACAATTACAAGTTTGAATCTATTCAAAATCTATCTACAATACTGAGAAGAAGATGGTCCTTTGCCTTTTGGATAGCTTCTTTAATGGTGCTATTGATGTTGTTAATGTTGATGTTGATGCTAAGGGTGTTCCTATTGAGTTCCCTAAGGTCTGGGAAAAATTGATGACTTATATTTTTGAGCCATCTTTTGAGCATCTTTAGCTACTTTCTCACCCTTTATTACCTATGACTTGATAATTTGTTCAAGGTAAACATTAAAAGAGTCGAGAGTAGGCTAAAAGTCCTCTTCCTTTCCAATGATGTTTGGAGAGATTTCCTACTCTAGATTTTCCTTTCCTTTTAGCGTAAGGATGTCTTGATCATTGAGCATAGTGAGAAGAAAATGGTGGAATCTAGTTAGATGAGCAATCAAGTCAAAGCCATGGCAAGTGAACTATTGAAAGCACTGTAAAAGAGCTTTGAAATTCAATGCATATGTGAGAGATTCCATGTCAAGTTTGGCTTCCATGTCAATGATGTGAGGGCCAAAATTGTTCATAGTTTTGGCTGTGAACTCAATATCCCTTGAGTCATACATCTAATAGTGACCAATTGTTCCTCATTTTTCTACATATCATGAAGATGATCCTTAAAGGCATTCAATTTCTTATGCATTGAGAGACCATTGTCCGGGTCTAGAGACTCAGTTAGCTCAGGAAGGAGTTTTCCCATTGCTTCAAGGAGAGCTTTCGATGCTTTCCTAACTGAATCATCAGTATTCTCATTTTCTCTAAGAGCATCAAGGTTCAACATAGGTTTTTCCATTTTCTTTGCAACCTAGTCAACTATCCTAATAACTCTATCAACTTTCCTATCATAGTTGACCATAAGCTTGGACATATTCTCCATCAGTTTACACATGTTTTTTCAAAGATCCTTAGTTACATCGACATGCTTTGATCACTCGCTTATCTTGTTATCTATGCTTCTCTTTATCTTAGCCTATTCTTCGCCAAACTTGTGAAACTATGTAGCTTGAGTTACCAAAGGGGCATTCAAACTACTCAACTATTATGAAACAATGTCTATACTACCCTTCATATTTCCTACTACTACGTTAGCAATAATAGTAGACATGGGGATTGAAGAGACAATTGCATTGAGTTGAGCTGTAGAATCAAAATGTCTAGTTAGAATCAGCGCCATCTTATCTATCAAGCTTTTAGCACTTTCCTTTGCAAGATGATCTCTAATTGTGTATAGACTCCCCTGAATCTTCTTAAATTCTTCAAAGTAGACCAATTTTGAGGGAATGTTTAAATGTTCATCGAACTTAGGAAGCTTCGCCTGAGAGAGTAGCACGCGGCTTGCTACTCCATCCAACTCAGCATTAGTTTAGAGAGTTGGGAATATCTTCCTTACCAACTCTCTTTATCTAAACAAAAATGGCTAAATCATCTAAGTCCTCTTGGATGGGCTTTTTGTTAGAGAGGGTTGCTTCATTGGCTATGAAATTTACCTTAGCAATATCCTCATGTGCTTTTCCTTGCTGAGAGAATTTCTCAACTTCAGGAAGTTCTTCAATTAAAGGGATTGAAGGGGTAGAGGTTGGTATTGAAGAACTAGTAGGTGTAGAAGGGTTTTGTATAGTTTGAGAAGAGGTGGTGGTTGGTTTAGATTTCATAGGAGAATGGATGATAAAAGTTTATGTGTTTGGAGGGGATGATGAATGAGTGATCTTTTCTTGACAATGGGGTAGAGAAGAAGGAGTGTATATAGGGGAATTTACATCAAAAGTTATTTAGGAAGAAGAATTTACATTGGAAGTAGGTAGTTGGGAATTTACAGAAGAAAGATTTTCAAGATTTACTGGAGAATTAGGTGAAGGATTTACAAAAGAAATTGGGGTAAGATTATCAGGTACCCGGGGTTGGCTAATTGACCCAACGATGGGTCAGCCTCAGGTAACTTTGCATGAGATGGAAGATTCTCAGTTTGAGTGGGAATTTGGCTAGGGATGTTAGAACCAATAAGAGCATATTCTCCCTGATTCATGATCATAATATCATCATCATCCACATTGTTGCTCACTATCTGAACATTCCTCTTTGAGTGCATAGTGGCATATCTTTTACGTTGAGTGCCTCTAGCCATAGAGATAACTTCCTCCACATGGATAACAACACTAGGATTAATGGTTTCATGGTTCTCTTTGCTTTTTTTTGAACTACCCTAATCCACATCATCCTCAACTTCCTCAAGCTTGTGCTTCTTCTAGTGCAGGATTTCCCCTTGCTCTCTTGCATATTCCTCTTCTTCATCCCTTTGTTTCTCTTCAGTTTCCCTCTAAGTATGAGTCTTTAAATTCATTTTATTCCTTTACTTATCCTTAGATTGGGTAGACGCATTCCTTGTCCTTGATTTTGCTTGGCTTTGTCTAACCCTTTGACCAACAACCTTGGTCTTTGGAGATGAAGTAGTAGAAGCAATTGAAATTTGCTCAAGGTGAGTATAAAGGGGAACATCATTTGATGTTCCCTAGTTGGAGCCTTCAAAGTCTACCACAAAGGCATCCTTATCCTCCTTTACCACATCTTTGGGGAACATAGGTTTTTCCACCTTCGCCTACTTCTTCTTAAGGTCTTTAGCCTTAGTGTAGATGGTGTGGATTTGCTTGTTCTTCAACTTGCTGAAGTGGCTCATGTCCAAAGTCCTCTTTGATAGGACTAGAGTTTCGCCTGGTCCATCTACAAAGGATGAAATATCCATCCTCGTATCCTTCATGAGTGCGATGATCAAATAACCGTAATGGTAGATGGTAGTAACGTGGGTCAGGTGATGAAGAATCAACATTTGCTAGTTAATTTGCTTACCTTCTACCATATGGTAGACCACACACCTCTCAACGTACATGCAGCTTCTTAAAGACCCAGTCTTGGGGAAAATCAAATTCACCAACACCTCATGGCAAGCTCTTGGTTCCCAACTCATCCTTAAAGTAGCGATTTCTCCAGATCTGTAATCAGCAGGGAGTTCCCACTCCTATGGCATAGTAACTAGCTCCGCATCTTTGGTCCTTCTCAGCTTAGTTCCCTTTAATGGTAAGTTGAGAAGACTGCCCACCAGCTTTGCACACATTAGGTGGCAAATATTGTTGATCTCCACCATCAACACATCCCCCTGAATTGAGTAGAGGTTTCCATAGAAGTTCTAGATTAAGCTCTTGATGGCTGGACCCTCCAACAATAGGAATTGACTCAGGCTCTGTTGCTTGACGACCTTGTGAAGGAACTTGATTTTCAACAACCCTTCATAGTCCACATCGTACATTGGACCAAAGTCTTGGATCTCTAGTTAATCACTCTTTGTGAAAATGGTTCCATGAGGAAAGATGACCCTTTCCATAATCCTATCTATATGCACAAACATATTCTTCTTTGAGATGACTTGAAGCTTTAGAGTTTTCCTTATGTTTGCCATTTCAGTTGAGAGAGTTTTAGAGGTTAGAGAAATTAGGGTTCTTTTGCAATGACTATTTAGATTTCAGAAATGCAAGTGACCTTCTCTCTCCAGCATGCTGCCGATTATATAGGCTATTCAACTTGCATGTGATACATGGCGCTCGCATAAGGGAAGATAAAAAATGAATTTTGAGATTAATAAGTTATTAAGCGACATAGTAAAAAATTGAGTTTTGAAGTTCGATGGTTCCAATTCAAAGCATCCTTTGGATAAAGTAGCTTTTCAGTTTTAACTGTGAAGCTGAATCTCACAACATTACTTTAAAATGTAAAAGATGTTAAAAACTTGTTACCTTGTTCGGTTGAGTTAATACTAGATTTTTAACACTTAGCCATTTTTCTTGAATTTTTCTTCACATGGGTCTAAGCATATAGGATTTTTATCCTCACTCGCGAGTTTGATGATGAAACTATAATTTATTTTCCTTTGCTAGTCTTTCACATTGTCAGGGTCTCGGAAGTCCTTGAAAGGATTATTCATTATTTCTTTCAAACCTTAGGCAGTTCTTTTTTTACTCAAACTAGTGAAAATGAGTGTAAATAATGATGGATTTTTTAATTTGGATTGAAGGGAGCTCTCCTACAAAAGGAGGGCTCATATTCAGAAACAAAGGGGACAGATACTTAGAGCTCAATTCTGAAGAAGGAAGTAGAAAGAAAGGAGCTCTACTTATTTCAAAAGGAAATTTGCATTTGTATGTGTTTCAAGTTAGTTTTGAAGTGTAATCACTATGTTTAAATCACATTTTCTTCAAAAGAGTTGAGGAAAGTTCATAGGAAGGGTATGAACTTGTGGTTTTTGGGATTTCTCTAGGAAATCTTGAGGTTTAGACTCACCCAAAATCAAAAAGTTAAAGTAAACCATGTCTTTAGCTTATGTGACTTTGTGTCATCTTTACTAAGTTTTAACTCAATAAAACTTAGTTGTAAAGTCATCCACATAATCTCTAGAAACTCAAGAGTCAATAGACTTTAGGTTTAGGGAGCAAAACTTATCCGGAACCTTGGTTTTTCTTAAGCCGATTCACTACCTTACACGAAGAAAGAAACAAAGAGGGCTTCCAGAGGAGCTTCATGAATCATGAAGAAGTGGATACTCGACTACGGGGTGAGCCTCTGAGTTCCTAGAGTTGTGTCTCATATTTATTTGATGATTTGATGTTATTTTGAAAGTGTTAAATGTTTGCCATTTTCCCTTTGTATTCTGGTATATTCAGGCAATGCTCAGTCGGTGTTGCGACGTCGGTGTCGATGTTGCAATGCTGACACTAACACTGCAACGCAGATGTCGGTGTTACCTTTATTTTCCAGAACTTAATTTTACATATTATGCACTAATGATGGGTTATTAATCGAAAATGACTTGTTTACATGAACATACTGAGATTAGTAGAATATTTATGTGTGTGTTGGTATTTTGGGCATATTCCCAAGGGAAATTAACATTTAAACCATAGTGTCTTCTTAACCGAGTTAAAAAATTATTACCGTGTTGGAATTCCCCCGTAATATATACGAAAGAAAGCATTTAAATTCATGGGCCTAGAATTGTTTACGATTTTCATTTATTTGTAAAAAATTAAGTTTCGACTAGAAAACCCCACAAAGGGAACGCCCCGTTCCCAGATATCCTACCCGACCAAATTCACATGCGGCATTTTCATTAATAAAATAAGCAACATATTTATTTAAAAATGGATAATTTTTTATAACGAAAGTCACAAGCCTTTGTCGGCACACTTTATTTAACTCGCCACACGAGTCTTCCAAATATTCAAACCAAACATGCTTGGTGCTTTGGCACATACTTGTGTTGTGAAAATATATTGTGCTAACCTTTGTGGATGCAGGTAGATTATGTTAGATGTATGTTAGGATTTATTTTCCTTCGGGTGTCGCACTTCAATAAAAATTATTTGTTTATTAGATCGGTTGTATAATAGGATATGGATGTATTAATTTACCTGGATCTCATATATTTTAGGCAATTCGTATTCTCCATCCCCAAAAATATGTAATTATCCTCCCTAGACTAGGCGAATTTACTTTCCTACATGTTTACTTTCTGCACTTATTTATTGTCTTCCATATGCATGCTAAAACGTAACTTGAAAATGATTTAGAACAGGATATCATGGTATGGGAATATGGTAACCACTTGCTTAATATGACTTAAATAACGACGAAATAAGTAACTCACCAGGACCTGAATCTCTATACTAGGGTATCGTTTAGGCTTAATGGATATAGGCTATAACAAATTTTACGGAAGAGCTTATCCGGGTGGCGACTCTGTATAATGTAGGCTAGAGGTTTAAGCCTCAAGTCTTTGGAATCCTTTCCATAACCATAACAACACATTTTCGAAAACCCCACAACCCATCTCACAGGGTCGGCGCCTCGCTACAACCACGCGAGTAGAACATCGTCCACTCACAGTGGTAACTTTGTTGGGGATTTCATCTTTCTTATTAAACATAAAAGTTTCGAAGATTTTTTATGAGTTAGTGAAAAGTCATTATTAAGCTAAACCATTTTCCAAGATTTTAATATCCCACAAAGCATATTCATTAAATGGATTAGCCATTAAGGTTAGGGCGCCCTATTTTAGTGAGAAGCTTGTGAAAGTATCCTTTGCGACCCCTTGGTGACCAAAGGTACTTAGCGAGTGGATCACTTGTTGCCATAATGCATGGACCCTCTTGAACCTATTCAGGGGAAAGGGAGAAAGTGCATCTTAGTGCAACAAAAAACTTCTACATCAACAACCCATTAACCGAACTCATATAAGGAACCATAGACACTTACACTAGGTTTACCAAAACAAGAAGCATTTATTTTTGTGCAGGAACGAACCTTAATACCCTTGCGATGTTAAGATGAACAGAACCTAGAATTAGAAGCCTACCCCTTACATGTGGGAGATATAAGGTTTGATGAGATATGTTGTGTGCTATGTGCTCACATCCACAGCACACATTCAAACAAGCATTTCTTTAAGTATGGCATCATGCTAACCACGATCTTTGTGCAAACACTAATATGCACACACACATGCCATGTTACGCTCGGTATTACACTAATACAATCACCTAGTTTTAGAAAATATACCAAGACAACATCACCTAGGATTAGGACCACAACATAGAGGTGTCCTGAAGGATGCCCGAACCTCTGCCCAAATTGGGCAACATACCCATCAACCTAGAGATGGTATAAAAAAAGGGTATAACATACTATTTACTCGACCCCTCGCGAAACCTATAAGGAGCCTGTTACCAAATGGGTAATATGGCAGAACCACCAATACATTGAGCCTTGTAACAAGGCCCCGATGTCACATAGACATCACCTTTTAAGTTTGCACTTGCTGATCATAATCAACCCGCTACATGCATGATCATTGCTCATACATATACCATGCATGATCTGATCTCCGTCTTGTGCACTTCAGCAAAGGTTTAGAAAAGGACTGATCATAGCCTTCTTAGAGTCTCTCCCATCGTGGCTAGGCAAGGGAATGTTTTATCTCAAGAGGAGGGTGTGTCGTTCACTAATTCAAGCGAAGATTCAAGTTCCAGGTTAGGTTTAGGTTTAGGATAATGCTTTGACTTGAGCAGGGAACAATTCTTCAACATGACCAACTCCCAATAGGATAACACAAATAGGGGCCATTTTGCTAACGAGGGGCCTTTCGTCCAAACTCGAGGCCCATAATAGAACATCAGTGGAGAAATTGCAAGCGCATTGGAAGCCTTTGTTCACAGTGAGTAGTTTGTTCAAGCCATCCAGCATCACTCCCAACCGATGCAAGTGGAGGACCGTAATTCAGATCGATTGTCAAATTTTGAAAATGCTGGGAATGTTCAGCCCCCCACTAATGGCCTTCCTCGGGTGAGGAAACCATTGTCTTTTCCCAGTAATAGTCCTCCAAGAAAAATATTCCAGTTTGGCATTCGGGAATGGTCCAGCGTAGTTCGAATTGTTTCAAGTGGGGTAAAGTTCCAGGGGTGACCAGTTCGTATAAGTCAACATAGCCCAGCCACAGCATTTGTTCAGATCTGGTGAGTTCAGTCATCAGATTGTTAGTACACTACCCTCGTAATCAATAACCTATCTATCGGCAATGCCAATTAGCAGGCCATCTCCCAGTTTTGCTCCTCCTAGCTTTAATTCTCAATAGATAGGACCTTATAGCACAGCTACCCCTACTCTATTCCACACTAAAATAAGTCCCCTGGCAGGCCAATACCAGTTAGGTCCTTATTCGAAAGGTGCTCCAAGCTTTTCCATTTGCTCCGGAGGCATGGCATTTACTCATGGTCAGTCTTACCTGCCACCTATGAACTTCGCTCAACCTTATCAGCTGGGATTTTCCTATTACAATGTGGGCACGATGTCTCAGGGACATGGACCGAATTTAGCAGAACTTTGGCAGCAATTCCAAGCCACCCATGCACATCAATTCTCTGGGCATCCTCCCATCCATTATCCAACATTTTCGGTGATGCACGAGGAAGATTGGCTCCCTCAAAATTTTTTCATGCCATAACTGGTGAAGTGGAGACCCCAGATCCCACTTGGTGAACTATCAAATGGTAATGAGGGTTAGAAGAATCTCATATAGGATGTTGGCCAAATTGTTCATCGTTACTCTAGGCGAATAGGCCAACAAATGTTACAATAACCTATCGCTGGAAGTTTAGGGCAACTTTGACCTTTTGTCGAAGGCATTGGTTGAGCAGTACGGCTTTAATTCACAGATGAAAATGACGATGCAGAATCTGGAGGCGGTTAAACAAATGTCCAGCGAGCTATTCAAGCCCTACTATAGCAAGTGGATGAAAACCTAGGTGTTGTTGAAGGACCTTCTCAGTTTATCTAAGATGATTGTGAAGCTCTTAGACTGGGCTTTACTGGCGTATAGGAATTGTTAGGGGATGGATACTTTCATGTCCTACAATGATGTGTTTGATAAAGTGGAGAAACTAGAGAGAATCGAGGCCAAGAACGCAGCGGCTACTTCACCAACTAAAAGACCTTTGTACAGGAGCCCCCACCTCCTCAAAACCAAAGGGCAAGCTAGCCGCAGTGCAAGTAGTGCAAGCGGAAATTATGGCATCTGTACACCTACAAAAGGAAAAATACAATGGGATCTCTCCCTAGTCTGCCAACCTAGGTTTTCTATTCATGAAATTGCAGGAGATGAAGAAACTAGAGAGTGTAAAGCCAAGGGATTCCCCCAAACCAGAGGAGAAGTATAATTTCTACCACTACCACGTGGTGGCCGGGTACAAGACTAATAAATGCAAGGACCTCCTTAGGGATATACGGAAGTTGATAGAGGACCGAGTCATAGAAGAGCCTGCATTAAAGCCCAGCATGATAAGCAACCCCCTTCCTCTGTTTGAAGACAAGGTGGGGCTGATAAGCTCGGGAGAGGAGAATTAAATGGCTGTTTCCCTCACCATACTTGGAGGTTGTCTAGGGCATCACTGCCAAGCTTCGACTAGTGCATCTTCCGCCACGTACCGTGAGAGGAGAATTAAATGGATAATTCCCTCACCACTTTGGCATCCATGTAGGAGGGGCTCTAAACCCAACCGATCAATTCACTTATCCTGCAATCTGCAAAGAAGCCTTATCAATATAGGATGGTCACAACGAAAGATGACTTAGTAATATAATGTTGGTACTCAGACATTGTTAACTACATACAGAATATCCAATACAAGGAGGAAGCATCGAACTACGAACTCACCTCTCTTCGTCGATTGGGCATGCTACTACATTTCCTTACAGAGAAGGAAGCCCTCTAGATGAATACACACAGAAGACTGCGGCCCTTAAATGAATGGTGTTGCATTGGCCAAGAAGATCCGACCACAGGGCTATTTCGGGACAACCATGGTGGCAGATTGTGTTGACGAAGTAAAGAAATGCCATGCCTGCCAAATTTGTAGGGACATCAGCCATTTAACCATCGGGGAACTTCATCACTTATCTACTCCTTGGCCATTCTTAGAGTGGGGGATAGATATAATTGGAGAGATTCGGCATTCCTCTACCAACAGACACAGGTTTATTATGGTGGTAGTGGATTACTTCTCAAAGTGGGTGGAAGTTGAATCTTATACCTACATCACCGCCAAGAAGATGGCCAAGTTCATAGAAAAACACATATTCACGTGGTACAGGATGGCTCACCACATTGTGTCTGAAAACGGAGTCTAGTTTCAAGGAGCAACGGTAGAAATAATAAAAAAATATGGCGTTAAACATCATCATTCTTCCCCTTATCGACCCCAAGCCAACGGAGCAGTGGAAGCGGCCAACAAGTCAATCAAGAAGATCTTGAGCAAGATGGTAATCACCTACAAGGTTGGGAAGATAAACTCCCTTTGGCAATTTGGGGATACCGAAAAAGCATCAAGTCCCCAATAAATCAAACACCCTTTTCCTTAGTCTACGGCATGGAGGTGGTTCTACCAGTGGAGCTAGAGATAGGATCTCTCATAGTAACCTTGGAAGTAAAGTTAGAAGAGTTAGATTAGGACCAGGTTCGAGCAACTCAACATAAGCATCTCTTGAAAGCTTTGGATCATCTGCATACGTACCAGCAAAGGATGGCTAGAGCATACAACAAACATGTCAAACATCAGAAACAACCATTAAAGGTAGCAGACTTAGTCTTAAAACAGCTAAAGCCTTCGAATGTGGATGTTAGAGGAAAGTTCTGACCAAATTGGGAGGGGCCAATCATAGTAAAAAGAGTCCTAGGAAAAGGAGTAGAGAAGATCATGGACATGGAAGGCAATGAGCTCGTCAACCTGATCAACCAAGACAGACTCAAGTGTTATCATGTATAGAATGTAGATATCCTGTGAGTCAGCAAAATTGAGGGCCATTTTTTTTGCAAAATAGCCTATCGATTCGTATAGGCCAACAAATGATAGGAGTCAAATATTTTGTATCTCGATTGATTTCATTAATTAAAACATCATTTATGTTAAATATTTTGAATGTGTCCATTTAAATATATGCGCATGCCAATGGTAAGCAACACATAAGTAAATAACGCTAGCTTTAGGATTAATAAAGCATAGTTTACAATACAAGTTCAAATTAGTACGATAAGTCCATAGCATGTCCAATATAGATAAGTAATGTCAATGTCCATTAAAGGAATCACCACATCGCCAGTTAGCACATACCCGTCAGGTATAGTCAAGGGGCAATTCTCCATCTTCCTATCGAGACCAATCGAGTGTCTGATGGAAATGATTAGCTGGGTTACTCAAAGACTTGATCTCCGATAAATTTCCATGCATGATAGAATCAATCCATCTCATCTGTCTCGATAGAGTTATAATCTAAATTGACTAATTGAGTCCTCTGCGCCCACAACATTTGAATCCGATCGCGACCCTCATTACGCTAATCAAGGCTATAAGTTGAACAAGAATATTTCAGAACCCATTGGCACCTTTCATATTGTAGATATAACCGGAAGGGAGAGTAGAATGTGACCTCTTGTAGGCCAAGTAGGAGAATCCCACTATCATGCATTGCCAAGGCTACTTGAGGGATAGCCCACCAAGGGCCAACCCATTGAATTTTGTGATCCTGATAATGACTCATGATCCGAACCCAATCAACCTCATTTAGCTCTTCATGCCGATCGGTAGTGAGACCGCCACTATTGTATTGAGTGGTAGAGTAAAGGATAGGATTCATAGCAGGAGCTCGAATCAAAGACAACTTCTCTAACAACCACATCTGCGTGGGTGACAATCAACCCAAGACTATGTAAAATGTTAAAAGTTGATACGAAAAGTTACCTCAAGAAGGGTGAAATGATCATCAACTAGACTCTTATCAGCACTATCAGCATCTAGGTTGACCAAACACTCGACCAAAGCCAACGTAAAAGGAGAATGCCATAGGATAGGGACTACATAACGGAGATAAGCTAAAATGGGCCAACAGGCCTGGAGAGAAGCATTATCACACCAATCCAGGACAACGTTGATTCGAAACCCTGGAGGAGCAGGCGATTGAGACAAGAAAGGATGAACAATATCCGGGTTCCATAAACCCCTCAAGGTATCCACTACCCCAAACTGGTAGGCAAGAATCACAATAGGGAAGCCTCGAGGACAAAGAAGACCCAACATGGCTCAAAATTCCTTGACCATAGGACACAACACCTGGATGGTGAAATAGAACACGTGAGTGCCTGGGTCCCAAAATGACAAAGAAGCCTGGAATGAAGTCGAGTTTATCAGGTGAAAGACCAAATAACGCAACCCTCATAGGCCAAAAGGCTTCAACCTTGACCAATCAAGTTTTTTCAGGGTGCGAAGAAAGGATAGAAGATATTTTCTATAAGACGCCATTGGAAAAGGATAAACAAAGTTAGAAAGGTCCAACACTGACACCGATATGCCAATATCGGTATTGATATAGGCAATGTCGGTACTGATGTTGGGTATCGGTACAGATGTTAGCCTCAAAAAATGCCTCTATTAATGTGCTAATGTTGACACAGAGGTTACGTGCTTCGGTTTTAAAGTATATACTCATAAGGGGAAGGATTTTCTAAAACCGTCGCCAATGTAACAAAACATCATTGACTGGGAATGCCTACAAATGCACATGTGTGTTCAAGAACGGGTAAATTTACTGATTGAACCACAAGGGATCGAGAAAGATAGTACAAAAATGTAATGGGGTGGAAATGCGCCCTAAAAAAATTAAATAAATGATGAAAAACCTACGAACCCTAATGTATCAGAGGTGAAATAAAATAAAATACATCAAAAGCTATGCTAAAACAACCACACTGGCCAACTTACCTATGAAGCCTTATCACTATCAGTGGAGCCATCTGATTCCTCTTCCCCGCCAAGAGAACCATGAATCTGGTAGCGTGATCGATGTCATTTTCAGAAGCACCGTGACAGAGAATAGATCCTCCAGATGCCTCTCCCCTGGTGCCGACCATCTTCATCCTTCTCAGCTTCTTGGCAAAGGCCCGCTCCTCAAAGTCCACGTTCCCAACCCGACCTTGATCCACCACTTGCTCTTACCCTTGCCTTGGGAGAGATCTCTCTCCATCCTCTTGATGTGCTCCCCCTAGCCCCTCACCAGTCCCTTCGACCGGATTAGCCAATCGCCCAGCTCTTGAGCTCTAGCCTCCGTGGAAGATTGAGCCTAGCGCTCCAACGCGAGCAACACCTGCCGTAAAAAATCACATGATATTTCATGCATAATCAATTATCACTTAACAATCATATCGTGAATAATACACTACTTGCCACATAAGCAACTAGCGGAAATATAAAGCAAAAGTGGCAAGTCTTACCCCAGCGATGCTGTCCTACGCGATGATCAAATCCCTTGCAGACATATACTGGCCGCCATTCGCTTCGCCTCGGCTCGACAAACCTGACAAAATGAAATGGTAAAGCAAAGGTAAACAAAATGCAAAGAAGATTGGGAAGAAAGAATCTCACATGAGTGGTGTCCTAGAGGATGAAGTCCAGGATATGATGGCTGGTCGGAAGCTCCATAGTAGTAGTGTCCCCGACCAAGGAGAGAAGATAAAAGGCGACATCTATAGGCATGGCCACCCGACCCTCTACGATGCCCGGAGGTGGCATGGAGTGACCCAATAATCACCAGCCCTCAGATCGAGCGCGCTTACTTCTATTAGTTTGTAAACGCACACAATAGATCGGTAATCAATTCAAGGAAGAAACATAAAGAAACTAATACGCACGATTAAAGGGAGAGACATACCCCAGGAGTGCTGACCTGAGTAGGCTGAGAAGTGTGAGTCACGGGACTATAGTATGCACCCACCTCAAGTATACTTCCACCGGGACCTCCACGATCATCCCCATTCTGATCATCATCTCCATCACCACAATCATCGTCATCGTCATCCTCATCATCTAGTAACCCTGCCACGGCTCTAGGGAAGAGATCCTTAGCCTATTGATGATGCCATAATTAAGAGTCGTCCTACCACAATCGAGGATAGGGCGGCAGGAGCAAAGTCATATGGACTCGATAATGGCCCTCAACGCACTCGACTACCATGTCATTCCCCTCAAGGAGCTCTAGACAGTCAACCGAGGTTGTAATCATCAAGTGAGGCTAGAACAACTCAAGGGATGAGGAGGCACTGGTAGACAAGTGGTAGAGATCCTCTAGCTTCGGATCCTCTCCATGAAGAACAACTCAAGGGACTGCGGACTCTCTAGAACGAAGCGGCGATCATCCACATCCTTTCGCGCTACCTCAAGATCCTCCATGTTGGGCAGGAGCTCCTAGGGATCCTCCATGATCTGCACATAGAAAAAATCACTAATCAATCACTAATTCACCATGAAGGAATGGAACGATGACTAAAGTTATAAGGTAAGAAGGGAAAACCTTATCCTGGGAAAGGTGACAGATGCCCTCGTGATAGCCCGTCTGCCACTTGCGAAGGCCACCAACTCGACAACACCAACGGGTGATGAAGGCAACCCTTAGGCCCGAAGTACCCTCAAAAATGGGAGGAGGGAATATCTGGTACTCGTAAACCTAGATCTACAAGGCAAATGTAGTTAATCATGTCAATACAAGAACCAAAGATATAAAAGATGCAGTTCATAAATGAAATTAAACAAGTACTAGGAGGAGAAGGTGACTGAGCTTGAGGGTCTTATTATGCACCCTGACAACTTAATTCAAGCCATAATACATCCAACAAGTATGACTCGAAGCCAGTTCTAACTCGGGATATTCACAACATCCTTAACTATTGATATTTGTTTATAATTGATCTTGTTGGACGATACAGGGAAGAAAATAATGGATAGGAGGCTAATGATTGAAGCCCTCACTGCTTGGGAATGAAGTTCCTCGAGAACCGGCCAAATCCTATTCCATTACTGATTGAGGTCACCGTATGCCAGCTTACCAGCGCCGGGGAACACCTAGAATAAATCCTCTACCCTACTTGCCACTTTAATTAGGGTAGGAAACCGATCCATGAAGACATCAATGTATGGTGGAGCCATCCCAATTTCGGCCCGTCATAGTAACAACATCAGAGGGAGTCATGGTCAACTCACCAACCTACAGATGGAATGTGTGCATCATCTCGAACCAACGCTTTACTACTACAAACAAAGCGGTGTGCAACAGATGAGGCCTCTAGTTGGGGAGCACGCTCGCAATCACCCCGAAACCTGTGGCCCAGATAGCCACCTCCAAGTTCACGTCCCTCCGTATTCGAGACAACTAGGCACTCAGAGTGCAGATCCCCATGGTGTTTACGAAGTAATGTGGCTGCACAAAATACAAGAAAGGAAGAAAGGATTAGTTATTATCAAAATTCATGACATTACTTTATCCTGTAAAATCATGAAAAGAGGGAGCAAATAAATGCGTGAATCCAAATTTTATCTCAAGACACAAGTATTATGCAAGAAATCAGTCATTTTTACCATAAACATAAGTAAAAAATGAAGAAAAAGGCAAAAACACAGCACAAACTAAAATTGTCGAAGTTGAATCGGTGTTGCAACACCGACACTGATGTACCCAACATCAGTACCGATTCAAGTTTATCGAAACAGAAACCTCCTTCCGTGTGGCCAAAATCTCACCCAAAAAACCCCCAAATTCAACAAATTAAACATTTGAAACATCCCAATAAATCTAAATACTAACTATTTATGGACTGATTCCACACTAAATCAGTTCCAATCCAAATTTGAAGCCCAAATCCAAAAGAATTCAAAATTTAGAAAATCGAAAAAGCTGAAGGATTCTCTGGTCACCTGGATGTTCGAGACATGCTCGTGAACCCTCGAGATTAGGAAAGTGATGGGAGAGGTCTAAGAGTAGCCCACAAACTTGTCTGAAACGTCAAAACCATAACCCCAAGCCGCAAAGCACAAGCCAAGTAACAGATTCACTAGGTGAATTGGAAGGGAAGAGGTAACGATGTTGCGGTGTTTCTTGCCTTTAGTTTTGGTCCTCATATTGGAAGTCGAAAGTGTCGTAGGAGGGGGGAGAAAGAGATTTTTGGAGAGAAAATCTGAGAAGAATGTGAAATGGGAAAAAATGACCAACTTCAGTCTTTAAAGATTCTGTCCTTGTAAGGTACCGATATAGGTAATATCGGTACCAATGTTACCCATTAACACTTTAAATTTTCCTTTTCTTACAGGATTGTACTACACCGGAGTAATTTCTACCGTGATGACACATGGACAAAAGGATGCGCCTGATTTTCTAGCCTTTATAGACCTATTGTAGTCCGCATTTTCCTGACTTACCACAATCAATGAACCTATTACGGTCTCCATTTTCCAGACTTACCATAATCAATGGGCCTATTACAATCCCCATTTTCCTAACTTACCATAGTCAATGGACCTGTTACAGTTCACATTTTCCTGACATACCACAGTCAATAGACCTATTACGATCCCCATTTTCTCGACTTACCACAGTCAATGGACCTATTACGGTCTACATTTTTCTGACTTACCATAGTCAATGGACATATTATGGTCCCCATTTTACCTGCTTACCACAGTCAATAGACCTATTACCGTCCTCATTTTGATGACATATCACAGTCAATGGACCTATTACGGTTCACAATTTCCTGACTTACCACAATCAATGGACCTATTACGATCCACATTTTCCTAAATTACAATCAATGGACCTATTACGGTCCCCATTTTCCTGACTTACCATAGTCAATGGACCTATTACGGTTCACATTTTCCTAACTTATTACAGTAAATGGACCTACCATGATCCTTATTTTCCCGACTTACCACAATTAATTGATCTATTACGGTCCACATTTTCCCAACTTACCATAGTCAATGGACCTATTACGATCCGCATCTTCCCGACTTATCACAGTCAATGAACCTTTTACAGTCCACATTTTCCAGACTTACCACAGTCAATGAACCTATTAAGGTCTCCATTTTCCTGACTTATCATAGTCAATGGATCTATTACGGTCCTCATTTTCTCGACTTACCATAGTAAATAGACCTATTATAGTCCATAGTTTCCTGACTTACCATAGTTAATGGACACATTGCAGTTCGTAATCTCTTAACTTACCACAGTCAATGGACCTATTACGGTCCACATTGTTCCTTACTTATCATAGTTAATGGACCTACTACGGTCCGCATTTTCTCGACTTATTACAGTCAATAGACCTACCGCGGTCCTTATTTTCCTAACTTATTACAATCAACGGGCCTTCCAATAGGCTACATCTTTTTTTACTTATCGTAGTTGATGGCTTTTCTATGTCTCGTACCTACCTCAAACCCTTCCCTACAAATGCAATGGGCAGAAGGTCGACATTTGGATGGGAAACATCACAGAACCAATAGCTTATTAGGAGCGCTGGGAAACCAGTCATGCTAGCATAACATTACGATTCAAAGCCCTAGATCAACATAAAGATCCACATTGGGAAGCGCTAACCATGATAAGTCAGGTATCATCTCTAAACCCTGCTTCTCTTTCAATCGTGAGATCATACTAATCACATAATCACCAGTGATCCCATGAGGGGTAGCCTGTGAGCAAGGGATTTTGATCCTCACTCACGAGTATGATGATGAAGCTATTATTTATTTTCCTTTTCCAGTCTTTCACTTTTGAAGGGTCTCGGAGGTCGTCAGAAGGAGCATTCATCATTTCTTTCAAACCTTAGATAGTTCTCTTTTACTCAAACCAATCAAAACTAGGATAAAATTAAGCCTGATGCCCATACCGATGTGATAACATCAGCATTGGCATTGGCAACATCGGTGCCAACATTGCAATAGTGACACCGATATTGCCACCCTAGTTGAAAATAAGCAACGTTTAAGCCAAAATCTTCCTGAAAAAGGGAATGTTTACACCGACATCAATGATGTTGGTACCGATGTCGCCACATCGGTGCCAACATTGCAACGTCGGTACCGATATTACTGAGTTAGCAGCAGCAGAATTATAGATTTTTGAGAATAATGGATGCAATAGTTCTATAGGGCCCTTGTTCCGTTGGTTGACCTCTCCAGCAGCTGCACACTGTAGAGTGGTTGGAGAGGGTCATCCCCCCTTGGATTGGGGAGGTAAAAAGGTAAAAATGAGGGTGAAAAATGATGGATTTTTTAACTTGGATTGAAGGGAGCTCTCCTACAAAGGAGGGCTCATATTCAGAAACAAAGGGGATAGAAACTTAGAGCTCAATTCTTAAGAAGGAAGTAGAAACAAAGGAGCTCTACTTATTTCAAAAGAAAAATTTGGATTTATATGTGTTTGAAGTTAGTTTTGAAGTGTAATCGCTAAGTTTAAGTCACATTTTCTTTAAAAGAGTTTAGGAAAGTTCATAGGAGGCCTATGAACTTGGGATTTTTAGGATTTCTCTAGGCAATCTTGAGGTTTCGACTCACCAAAAAATTAAAAAGTTAAAGTAAACCATGTCTTTAGCTTATGTTACTTTGTGTCATCTTTGCTAATTTGTAACTCAATAAAACTTAGTGGAAAAGTCATCCACCTAATCTCTAAACACTCAAGAGTCAATATAATTTCTATTTAGGGAGTAAAACTTATCCTGCCCCTTGGTTTTTCTTAAGCTGATTCACCACCTTACACGAAGAAAGAAACAAAGAGGACTTCCCAAAGGAGCTTCTCGGATCTGGAAGAAGTGGATTCTCGACTACGTGGTGGGCCTTTGAGTTCCTAAAGTTGTGTCTCATATTTATTTGATAATTTGATGTTTTTTTGAAAGTGTTTAAATGTTTGCCATTTTCCCTTTATATTATAGTAAATTCAAGCAACTCTCACATCGGTGATGCGACATCGGTGTTGGTGTTGCAATGCTGACATCAACATTACTACGCTGACGTCGATGTTACCCTTATTTTCTAGAACTTAATTTTATATATTATGCACTCATGATGGGGAATTAACTGAAAATGACTTGTTCACATGAACATACTAAGATCAGTAGAATATTTATGTCTTGTATTTATCTTTTGAACATATTCTAATGGAAATTAACATTTAAATCGTGGTTTCCTCTTAACCAAGATAAAGTTATCATTGTGTCGGAATTCCCCCGTAATAAATATGAAAGAAAAGCATCTATGTTCATGGGCCTAGAATTGTTTACGATTTCCATTTATTTGTGAAAAATTAAGTTTCAACTAGGAAACCCCCACGAAGGGAACGCCCCATTCCCGGATATCCGATCTGACCAAATTCACATGCTGCATTTTGATTTATAAAATGAGTAACATATTTGTATAAAAATGGATCATTTTTTATAAAGAAATTCATAAGCCTTTATCGGCACTCTTTATTTAACTTGACCACACGGAACTTCCAAATATTCAAACTGAACGTACTTAGTGCATTGGAACATACTTGTGTTGTCAAAATATATTATGCTAAAACTTGTGGATGTAGGTAGATTAGGATAGATGTATGTTAGGATATATTTTCCTTCCAGCATCGCATTTCAATAAAAATTATGCATTTGTTAGATTGGTTGTACAATAGGATATGGATGTATTCATTTACCCATATCTCATGTATTTTAGGCAATTTGTATTCCCCATCCTCAAAAATATATAAATAATCCCCCTAGACTAGGCGCATTTAATTTCCTACATGTTTACTTTCTACACTTATGTATTGCCTTCTGTATGCATGCTAAAACATAACTCGAAAATTATTCAGAAAGGGATATCATGGTATTGGAATATGGTAGCTACTTGGCAAATATGACTTAAATAATGATGAAATAAGTGACTCATTTAGACCCGAATCTCTATACTACAGTATCGTTTTGGCTTAACAGATCTAGGTTGTAGTGAATTTCCAGGAAGAGTTGATCCAGGTGGTGACTTTGTATAACATAGGCTAGAGGTTTAGACATCGAGTCTTTTGAATCCTTTCCACAACCATAACAACATGTTTTTGAAAACCCCACACCCCATCTCATGTGGTCGGCGCCTTGCGGTGACTGCGCAGATAGAATGTCATCTGCTCACAATGGAGTTCATCATTCCAACTAGCTCCCTGAGAACATTAAATTACTTCTTTGCTAATGGTTTGGTGAATATATCATTTCACTATTCTTCTGAAAGAAGATGCTCTAGTTTGAAATGTCCCCTTAGGACATGATCCCTTATAAAGTGATGTCTTATGTTAACATGCTTCATCCTACCATGTTGAACTAGATTCTTGGATAGGTCAATTCCTCTTTCGTTATCATACATAACTTCAAGGCAATTTGACTTTATACCATAATCCTCAAATTGTTGCTTAATTAGTAGTAGTTGTGCTACACAACTTCCTTCCACCATGAACTCAGCTTCAGCTCTACTCAGCGGAATAAAAGTTTAATTTTTTCTATACCATGAGACAAGGCTTTCTCAAAGGATTTGGTATCTTCCTATGGTGCTTTTCCTATCTATCTTGTCTCTACCACAACCAGCATCTATGAATCCTCTAGGAGTTAAATCTAAGCTATTGGGATACCACAGACCTGTATCCATAGAACCTTGTAAGTAATTCTCTTTACAGTTGGTAAGTGAGATTCTCTAGGGTGAGCTTCATAATGTGTGCAATAGCACATAAAAAAATTGAATGTCAGGCCAACTAGTACTTAAGTAAAGGAGAGAGTCAATGATACCTCTATAGAACTTGTTGTCTACAGGCTTACCAACTTCATCCTTATTGAAGGTTGTGTCAGTGGCCATGGGAGTGGAGATTAGCTTTGAATATCAAACTTCTTTAGGACTACTTTGGCAAATTTTGCTTGACTGATGAAGATTCCATCTTCACTTTGCTTAATTTTCAGTCCAAGGAAAAAGTTGAGCTCTCCAATCATTGACATTTCAAACTCACTCTTCATTTGCTTGCTAAACTCCTTGCACAACTTCTCATCGGTTGCTTCAAAGATGATGTCATCCACATAGATTTGGACAAGCAACACATCTTCCTTCTTCACTAGATATATTTTCCCTCTTTCATAGCCTTTGTTGATAAAGAAATTGGTCAGCCTCTCATACTAAGCTCTAAGAGCCCGCTTTAGTCCAAAGAGAGCTTTATTCAGTTTGAAGACATGCTTAGGATTCTTCGAATCTTCAAAGCCTAGAGGCTGGCGCACATACACTTCCTCTTCAATAAAGACATTCATGAATGCACTTTTAACATCCATTTGAAATAATTTGAAGTTCATATGACATGTAAAACCACATAGAACCCTTATTACTTCAAGTCAAGCTACATGAGCATAAGTTGCATCATTATCTATGCCTTCTTGCTGTTTGTAGCCTTAAGCAACAAGCCTAGCCTTTTCTTGAAACCAATGCCATCTTCATCAAGCTTGTTCCTGGAAACCCATTTGGTGCTGTTAATTAATTTTTCTTTGAGCTTTGGAATTAAATCCCAAACATCATTGCGTTTAAACTGATCTAGTTCCTCTTGCATCACGATCATCCCATAATCATCTCCATCTGCATATTCATACTTCTTAGGATCAATCAATGAGATGAAATTTGGATGGCTCATCATTTTATTTAGCTGACCTCATGTCATAATTGGATTATGAACATCATCAATAATGCTTTCGAGAGGGTTGTTGCGATGAGTCCTAATCTCTCTTAAGCACTCATATCCATAATGAGAGTCTTTGTGCTGTTTGTTGAGGTTGTGGTTGATCTTCTGCTTCATTGAAGTTTATTGAAAGATCTTCATTAGCTTTAACTTCCTCAACTTCAGGTTCTTTTACTGGGTTGGGAAGCACAGAGAGTGGCATCCTAAGTTGATTTTTTGGTTGGTTTACTCCTTCATCTTCATCTGATTATCGTCTATCTGTATTGTTTATTTCACCAAAATCTACATGCATAGACTCCTCTAACAATCCGATTCTCATGAAATATATTCTATATGCCCTACTGTTAGTTGAGTATCCTAGAAAGATACATTTATCAACCTTTGGATTAAACAATCCTAGTTACTCCTACGTGTTTAGAATAATGCACCATAACCAAATGATCTGAGATGACCAATCTTAGGATTGCACCCTCGCCAAAGCTCATAGCGTGTCTTCTCATAAATTAGGTGAATTAAAACCTAATTCAAGTTATAACAGGCTGTGTTAACAGCTTCTCCCCTAAAGTATTTTTGTAGATTATTATCTCTTAGAATGGATCAAGCCATTTCAAATATATATCGATTCTTCCTTTTTACAACCCCATTTTGTTGAGGAGTATAATGAGCAAAGAATTTGTGGTCAATACCATGCGCTAAACAAAATTCTTCATAATGAAAGTTTTTAAATTCATGTCCATGATCACTTCGGATTCTACTGATTTTAATTCTAGTTCGTTCATTGTCTGAATACTGAGTTTGTCAAAAGACTCAAAGGTGTCATCTTTGCTACTCAGTAAGAATACAAAAGTGATACTCATAAAGTCATCCAGAACCACCAATGGGAATCTTTTCCTTCCCATGCTCATAGGTTGAACATGACCAAATAGATCTAACGATCTCTTAGTTACTACGTTGTTTATAGACCTATATGACATTTTAACTTACTTACTAAGCTGGCAAGCTGAGTTATGTCTATCTTTCTCAAAGCTTATACTATGAAAACCTAACCTTCTATTCAAAAGCCATGAATTATCCTTCTTAGATACAAGACAAACATTAGTGGAGAAAGGGGATAAATCAATCATATACACATTATTAATTCTAGGAGCAAAGAGTATAGATGAGTCAGTCTTACAATCAATAACTGAGTAACCTGTTGAGTCAAATGTGACCTTCCTACCTTGGTCACAAAGCTAGGCTATGCTTAGCAAGTTGAACTCAAGTCCTTCAACTAGAGACACCTCTTCAATTGAAGGAGAAACACTAACAATGCCACATCTAACAATCTTCCCTTTTTGGTTATCTCCAAAACTGACACTTCCATTCCTTTCACACTCCAATGAGATGAACTTCCTTTCATCTCCCCTCATATTCCTAGAGCATCCACTATCTAAATACCACATTCCAATGTCATTAGCAGATCTTAGACTCACCTCTAAAATAGTTACATTTTCTTAGGTACTCATGCTTTCGAGATGGGTCCTCCTTTGTTAGGAATGCTTAAAATTAGACCGGTCATACTCATTATAATAACAATTTTTATGCCTACATATTACTATGGCATGTTCAGCTTTGCCACAAAAGCCATACACTGCTTTTGCTTTGGGCTGGCTCGCTTTCTTCTTTTTGAAGGAATTCTTCCTCTTAGAATTGCGAGTTTGGTTACTCAAAGATGGACTGTTGGCTAGAGGAGGAACTCATTTCTCCTTTAAAGTTGTTATCTCAGTAGTTAACTCATCTAATTGCTTAATGAGCTTGATGTTCTGATATTCATGATATTCAACTTTTTCTTTAAAAAAGCAGATATAAGAAAATAAGGAAGCAATAGTATTTTCCTGATCTTCAATTCTCCTACGTAGCTCTTTGATGTTTTTGCCAAAATTATTAGTCAACTTCATTACATTAAATAATACATAGGTAAATTCTTCTTTTAACAAAGGGATTTAGGACGTACTTTAGTTTGTGGGTTTTTCCCTTTGTTGCGCTCAACTTCAAAGTTAGCAATGGATGAGTTGCTCTTGGAAGAAGATGGTAAGCTCTCACCCCTATCATTCTCAATAACCATCTAGTAGAGGTTGACGGAATTAGTAACTTCTCATCAGATGATGAAGACTCTTCGGAATCGCTCTAGGTGGCAGCAAGGGCCTCATTTTTCTTGGTGAACCTATTCTTGAATCTGTCCTTTTTGGATTTAGGATAGGACAACTAGATATGACCCTTGTTACCACAGCTAAAACATATTATAACTTTTTTATGCTCCTTCTTTGGTCCTCCCTCAGCTCTATGCTATTGCTAAGTTGACTTAGATTTACTAGGATATTTCTTCTTGGGAAATTTCCCATCCTTCTTCATGAAGCGCTTGAATTGCCTCATCAAAAGTACCATCTACTCATTCGATTCACCGCTAGTGGATGCATCTAATAAGTAAGCTTTTAGGACAATGGCTATGCCCTCTTTCTCCTCACCTACACACTCCTTTTGGAGTCATCATTGTATTTCCTCAAAGATATTTCCAGAGTAAACAAGGTGCCTATCAACTCATTATAGTTGTAGGTTTTAAGATCATGAGCCTCTTTGATGGAGTTCTTCTTGAAATCCCACTCAATAGTGAGAACACGGAGAATCTTCTTCACAGTCACTTCCTCGGTGAACTCCTTGCCCAATCTCTTCAATTCATTAATGATATTAATTAACCTGGTATTCATGGATTAAATACCCTTGCTGCCACTCATCTAAAATAGAACATACTCTCTAATCAAGAGGTTGATCTTGGACACCTTGACCTTGTCGATCCCCTAGTAGGTGATCTCTAGCTTTCTCCAGCTATCTTACATTGTCTCGCAGCCTGAGACCCTGTTAAATTCTATCATATCTAGCACATAATGTAAGTAATTAATGGATGTCACATTCTCTTTGAGAAGTATTAGGTTAGCATCATTATAGTCTTCTAGACCTATTGTGACTCGCTCCCCATTTCGCACAATTATGGGAATACGGTGGCCTAACTCTATTACTAGCCATGCTTGCATGCTTTGGGACTGAATAAAATTTTTCATGTAATTTTTCCAAAACATGTAGTGTTAGCCATCAAAGAGTGAAGGTCTGGTCATAGACATTCCTTCTTTAAGGAGTGTTGTTTACTCTAAGCCGGAAGAAAAGTTATTGTAAGCCATTAGGATTTTTAACTCAAAGACAATGAATCTTAAAGCTAAGAACTTGCTCTAATACCACTTGTTGGTCTGAGATAGCTTAAATAACATAGCAGAGGAGGGGTGAATATAGTTATTCGATTCTTTTTAGTATTTTTAAAATTCTTTCTAAGTTAAGTTTTTAGATGCGTGTTGATTAACTTAGTGATGAGTGTTAGTCTAAAAACTATTAACTACTCAACTTCGCTGACTTAGTTTATTTTCAATCTGTGCTGAGTACTTTACTCAGCTTGGATTGGTTTTTCAAGCCTAACTTATAAAAGGAGAGAATGATAAATGAGCATAGAAGCTATAAAGACAAATGAGAAAGGATAAAACTTCAACACAGACTTTATCCTTATTTGGCCCCAAACCTACCTCCTAGCCCCGGATTCCTTTCCGAGCTTTATTCCACTAGTGTTTCTTTCCTTCCTTAGGCGGAGAAGCCTTTATAGTGAGTAGAAGTAATTATAGAAAGTGCCTTCCTTTCTAACTACCTCTCAAATACAGTTTAGTTACCTTCCTAAACTTTCACTCAGATTTAATCAAAATATTACAAACTAAGGATTTCAAATTATAATAAGTGTTGAATCCTTTTGTAGTGTTAAATCTAGTTTCTCTTTATTACAAACTGATGGATTGATTTGCATTTGCTTAAGAATGCTTGATATGTAATTTCTGAATTCTGGGAATAATTTGACAGTATTTCATCTCTTAAGAAATTCGAGGTGATTCACCATGTTTGAACATTTCCTTCAGTCTTCTATTTATTCATGAAGGTTTTAGATGTAGCCATTGCAAACTATTCATTCTGACATTATCTTCAATTTTTCTTCTCTTCACAGCTTCTAAATTAGCCAGTTTAAAATGAATTCTAGGACGTTTAGAGATACAGAATTCGAACATTGCAGCTCGAGATTAATCCTTTAATCTTGATGCATCAAAAACTCATTTACTTCAAGCAATTCAGTTTTGATAGAGAGGTATGCGAGATGCAACTTGGAAGCTTGTTATTTTTCTTATTGCTGATATTTCAGAGGAGCGTGAAGACATTGGAAAATGGTGCATATCAGAAGATTCCTTTTGTCTTAGACTTTTGCGAGGAATCTCCAACATTCTATGCTGACACTTTTTCGTTCTAAGGACCACTTCAATATCCTTTTCAATTTCAACACATTTTTACCTAAAAAAGCACTAATAGAATATTCCATCTCTCACAGACAAAGTTAACTGTACTTGTGTTATATAAATTTCCTAAGTGTCAAAGTATCTCAACTTTTATGAAAAAAAGCTACTGAGCTTCACCGAGTCTATATCTTATAAACTATGCAATACTTAGCCACACTCAGTTTTTCTTACTCTAAGTCGTAACTTATTTAAAACTCTATAAACTAAGTTGTTTTTCCTTAAACAAACTCAAGTACAACTTGTTTAATTAAGAGTCTACTTAGTACTTAATTAATTTCACTATCGTAAAGTTTTAAGTATAGTGAAGTACTATTAACTTGGTTCAACACTAATCTAACTTATGCCACTACTTGCGTCTTGTTTTATACACTATCTATGCCAATGTTGTGACATATCTCGTGCTAACCTTTGTGAATGCAGGTAGATTTAGGTTAGATGTATGTTAGGGTTTTATTATCCTTCGGGTATTGCAATTTTAAATACAAAATGTATTAATAAATCATTTATATTTAGGCCCATTTGTATATTCCCCTCCGTTTGTTTTATTATTTTACACTAACCCCTTATATTAGATGTCTTGTATTTATTTATTATTGCTTTCCTTTATTTGTTTATTGCTTTTTTACTTACCCCGCTTTCCACATATGTGTGATGTTAAATGCAAACATTTATTGAAAATGACTAGTAAATAATCAAAATATCTTAAAGGTGGTGATGTGTATGTAATATGAACTCAAATAATGATGAAGTAGATAACTCATCTAAACCAAAATATCTCTACTACGATGCGGTTTAGACTTAATGGAGCTAGGTTGTACTGAATTTCCGAGAAGAGCTTATCCGAGTGGCGTCTCTGTTATGTACGCTAGAGGTTTAGGCCTCATGTCATTCTATAGCTTTTATTTCCTCTTCATAAAATCCTCACTCCCCACATCACAAGGCCAGCACCTCGCGGTGACCGGCGGGTCTGAAACTTCATTCTCTCAAACCTATGTCACTGAGTCGCCACCCAGATCAGGTCTTCCAAGAAATTCTGTGTAGATTTGTTAAGCCTCAACTGCACTATAATAGAGAGATTTAGATCTGGATGAGTTACCTACTTCGTTGTTATTTGAGTTAGAATTTCATGCATGTCACAAACTTTAAAGTATTTAGATGATTTTTCTAATCATTTTCGGTTTACGATAGCGATTTATAACATTCACAAGTGTAAAGTGATAAGTAATAAGTTTGGCAAATAAACACATAAAGAAAATAAGATGAAGTAAAAGTCTTAACCTAAGGGGGTAGGGATTAAATAATACATTTTTTGGAGATTCAAATGGTCCTAAATACATTTAATCTATAAATACATTCATTTTTACAAATTACAATACTCAAAGGAAAATAAACCTATTATACATCTAGCCTAAAACTACCTACATCTTTAAAGGGTTAGCACAATTTATATAACGCATCACAAGTAGGGGTTAGCATACAAAACAATACTCAATTAGATATGCAAAAGTTAGATTAGAGTTATAATTAAAAACAGTGCGCTTCGATTGATTTTCAAAATTGGGAATTCAAGTATCGAATCGAATTTCTTGTGAAAGTGATTCATTTTAGACCAAAATCTTACTCATTTTATTTATTTGAGGATACCACATGGTATATAATGAGATCAAATTTCAAGGAATATGTATTACTATTGTTGGGGGAGCCTAAAATGGTGCAAAAATGTTGTAATTTCAAGGAAAGGCTGATCAGCTCCCCTCTAGGTCTGCCGGTGGCGGCCTAGTTGACCTTCACCTAGACTGGCACTAGTATAGTCCCCCATGGGGTAGCCTAGTTGCTATGGGGGTGCCGATCATGGGTACGAAGGCCCTAGAGAAAAACATGAATTTTAATCAAAACTTTAAGTTTCTTGCATAAGATAAATGGAAAATAAAATATTAAATGGAGGTTGGTCTAGTTGGAGTAGCATCCTTGTAGTTCTATTGGTACTCTTGTAGTTTTCTTGACGTCAATCTGATAACTACAAAGGCACCACTCCCAACTACAGGGGAACAAATCTAATTAAAAGGGCACCGGTCTAGCTAGAGGGGCACCAGGTTAAAAATTATTTTTCACTCACAAAACCTCCAAAACCATGAAATAAACAACAAATTATAAGCCCAATGTCTCCTTAAACTTAGAAGCTAACCTTCTAACGTGATCCCAACAATTTTGGAGCCAGAAATTCCAAAAGAAGAGTCCCCAAGCCTTTTTTTTTGTTGATTTATTGAAGAAATGGTTGAATAAACACAAAAAAATGAAATAAAATGATAGAGATGGATTTTTTAGTGCTTTTGGGCTTTATGGAAAGGGATTTTTCAGATCTTCAAGTTGTGAAAACCCAAATAAGGTTTGAGATGAGAAAATGCAAGAAAAATCAAGTAAAGGGGATTTTTCAAACATTTTTTTCAATTTTCTCACCAAGTTTCCAGAAAAAAAACTCTCTTTACCAAATATTCTACCCCCAAAAAAGGAAAAATTATGTGTCTTTCTGTCATAAAATTTTGGTCTTTTATACCATTTTATTTTGGCCAAAAAGTAAGGATAAAAGGGGAAAATGAGTATAAAATAGAGAAAACAGGGTAGAAACCTAGTGCCTCTCTAGTGTGTTGATGATGGCCTAACCATGAAGACAACCACCAACCACACTAGACCGGTGGTGATCTAGAGTACAAGGCACCAAAATAGTGCCGGTTGAGTGTAGAGAGGCACCAGATAGGAAAAAGGGGAACTAGCTCGGACCCCCGAGATCTTTGTGAAGCCAAACTGCAAAGGCAAACTATTTTTTAGACTTTTATGAATTATTTTAATTTTTTATTGAAGAAAATTGAACTTTTAATATTTTTTATGAAATTCTTCCATATTTTATGTGAATAAACCAAGGCTTTTAAAGGCTAGAAACACTTATTTAATACCTAACATAGGAAAAAACGAAACTAAGCTAACATATAAAATAAAATAAGAATTAAAATAAATATGTTAATATGTGAGAAGGGTTAGAAAGGCTGGGAGAACTTCTTTCGACATTGTCTTAGTCCCAATTATGGGTCCTCAAAATTTTGGAGAGTAAGTATAAACATAGGCTTCTATCATCGTTTCATGAGAGAGACCAAGAATCTCATGCTCACAGTCACACAATACAGGGCAGTTGGCGAATGGTCCATTAAACTATTGGACTTTTACCTCTTTTTTTAGCCAAGGAGCACTATGAAAGCCCAAGTGCTTACCGACTTTCTCCAAGAGGTGCCGCCTAATAGAGAGCATGGAAAAACCAATGCTAAGTGGAAGATGTACATTGACAGGCTCTCAAAAAGTAAGGGGTTAGACATTGGAATCCTAGTGCATGGATCAATGGGAATAAAATCCGATAGGTAGCTAGGCTCGATTTCATGCGTCCAACAATGAATATGAATATGAAGCATTATTACTTAGCCTGTGAATCTTGAAATCCATTGAGCCTGAAGATGTACATGTTTATAGGAATTCATCAAACAATTCTAAGTGGAGTATTAGGGCAAAGACTCGTCGATGAAGAAATAAGCAAAGTACCTCCTAGAGAAAATTAAGGGTGAAGGTATAAAAATCACGGTCACCCACATCCCGTGCACACTCAATGCTGAGGCAGACCGACTTGAAAAGGGTGCCTCCAACAATGAAGCGGTCACTTTTCCATATCCCATACAAGTTATCTATGTGTCAATGCCTAAAAGGGTTGAAGTGTTAGTAGTGGAAAAGTGAAGATGAATGGTACACAAAAATATGGATGGACTTGAAGGAAGGGAAGTTCCTCGAAAATGAGGTCAAGATAAAAAAAATGTAATTTGAAAATCCTTTCATTATGCGATCATAGGAGAATCTTTGTTCAGGAAGTCTATGGCACACCCATGGGTATAATGCACAGAAAAAGTAACCGCAAAATATTTCTTCTATAAGATTTTGGAGGGGTTGTGTAGTGCGCATGAGAAAAAGGATACAATAGTGCGCAAGGCAAAGTTAATGGATTACACTAGACATCCATGGAATTGGATATTAAAAAGCTAATGTAGGCATGCCGCTCCTGCTATGCCTTTGTGAATAAAAAAAATGCACTGCCTACATCGTTGAACCGTCATTGAGTATACTTGGTAATTCTCTACGTTGGGGGTGGACCTCATTTACCCCCTCCCTCATGAGGTCGTATAGAAAAGGTGGGTACTTGTGGTGAAAGAACATTTCTCAAAATGAGTGGAGGCTGAGCCCCTAGCAAGATTGCACCATGACAGATCATTTCCTTCTCCACCAAAAATGTCATATCGCGGTATGGAATGCCGCACACCATTATCGCTAACAATGGTACCCAATTCAATTATAATGCATTCAAAACCTATTGGAAGAACTTGAAGATCAGGTTCAGCTTTTCCAGCGTCTCTCATCCATAAATGAATGGGATGAAAGAGGTTACTATTGTACCATATTGGATAGACTGAAGACCATAGTTTACAAGAAGGGGTTCTCTTGGCTCAAAGAAGTGAATAATGTGCTATGGTCCTACAAGACCACAATGACACTAGCAAGACTCCTTTCCTCCTCACCTATGGGATCGAAGTGGTGATCCCGATGGATTTAGGTTCCCCAAGTGCAAGAGTCACTCATCATGTTGAAGGCCACTCCAATGACAACCTTCTACATCACTACCTAGACATCGTAGAGGACTGAAGAGAGTGCCCACTTATTCTCATGGTTAAATACAAGAGACAAATTGCTTATCTTTAGAATAGGAAAATGAAACCTAGGTCTTTTAAGGTTAATGATCTCAACCTAAGAGACATGACACACTCCCATGTGTGATAATAAAAAGGGAAATTTAGCATAAAATGGGAAGGACCAATGTGCATTGCTAGTAACATATGCCTTAATACCTATAAGATCTCTACTATATGAGGAAAAGTGCTACCAAGTACATGGAATGCAACTTGGATGTGTAAGTTTTACCCTAAAGAATATATTAATTACTTTGGTTTATTGTAATGGCCTTGGCCCATAAATGTAAGAGGTTTGGGTCCATTCCCTTTCAATCATTAAAATGACTTATTCAGTCAACTATCTACAGAAATCAACTCAAAGACCAAAGCACGCAATCTCTATAAATCCCCCCGGCATTAGAGTAACTACAGTGGCTCTAATAAACTCAAAGATCGAGGTGCATGAAATCTATAAGTTCCCTCGACATTAGAGTATCTACAATGATTCTAATCAACTTAAAGTGCTAATGCGTGATTTCTTTAAACCCCCCTAGTAATAGAGTAACTACAACGACTCTATTTAAGCTTAAGGTATGCGATGCACGATTCTAATCCCTGTAGCATCTCTAATCTACAATGACCCTATCTTTCTAAGAGCTAAGTAGTGTGATTCTAATAGTATCTCTAGAACCTATAACTTAATGCAAGGGAGCGAGTTTACATCCCCTTCGGTAATCATAAACCTTAAGCTAGCGAAGAGAAGATATTACTTAGAATTCTCCAGGCACAAGATCACGAATCTCAATAACTATTTAATATGCTCCTTCTTGTTTGCAGACAATAAAGAACGAAGTGGTAAATTTTCCCTTTGTGTTAATAATGAAGAAAGAAATGTAAACATAACATTGAAAAATTTCCATATTCATTAAAATTTTAGCCCAAGCTGAACCATTAACTTTAAGCGAACGATGTTTTAAAGACCCGCGCAGTCGTTGCGAGGCGCGGGCCCCATGAAATGGACCGTGGGGGTTTTATGAAAATAAAATGAGAGAAGAAAAGTTTTGAAAGACTCAAGGTCCAAACCTCTCACCTACATTGTTACAAAGTCACAACCTAGATCAACTCTTCAAGGAAATTTAGTACAGCCTACATCCGTTAAGCTTAAACAGCACCGTTGTAAAGAGATTTGGGTCCGAATGAGTTACCAACTTCTTCGTTATTTAAGTTTTAATTACAAGAAAACAAACACCTTTAAGACATTTCAATTTATTCCTAATCATTTTCGGTTTATGTTGGACTTAGTTAATCATACACATGCAGAAAGTGATAAATACACTGATAAACAAGATGAAAAAAGTGATCAATAATGTAAATATGAGGCTTCTAACCTAACGGGGGTAGTATAAATAATAATACAAATCATTGGGTACACTAGTGCAGAATAGGGCCTTTGGTCTCGGTTAAAACAGGCTCATTTGCCTCGGTTATCCACCGAGGCCAAAGCCCCCGAGAGAAATGTTGTTTGAGCCTTTGCCTCGATTGGGTACAACCGAGGCAAAAGGGTCATATTTCCTCGGTTACTATAAAACCGAGGATAATTCGCCCGTTCATGAATACATCATTGTGCGCGAACATTGCCCTCGGTTTCCCGTAAAACCAAGGTAAATATTAGCGTTTTTTTTATATTTCATTTTCTGAATTATTCCTTAACAGCAAAAATAATTTTCTATTATATATTTGAATATATATATATATATAATATTATTATTTTATTATTAATCATGTAACTAACACATACTAATTAATTAATAACACATCTAATAACATAAACCAACACATCAAACTATCACCAACAAAAAGATTATATTAAGATTGGCTCCTCATCACGAACATGGAACTTGCTCTACATGAAACAATAAAGTAAAGGTATATGTGATTCTGACTCTTACTATGCTGCATTCAATCTTTAAAATAAAACCGACACTTGAAAATTATAAAAACATTTCAAGTCCCTAAGGTCAAGAAAGGGGACACATATTAGTAAAACAATAGTAAAAGTAGTTCTACTGACTAGGGCGTAAATGAGTTAAACAATTTCACTTAAGATGTAAGATGCATAAGTATTTATTGGAACAAGATGCATTATATAGAGATAAATCACAACAAACGAACACAATGAAAAATGATAGTTGATACCTGCTTATTGTCACTCCTTTGACACAAAATTCTAAAATAAGAATTTCATTTACTTTCTTCTATAGACAGTTAGTCTATACCTTTATCATTGCATTCTACCGCCAAGTTCATATTGCAGTATAAGCAGAAACTCAGAAAGCAAAAAAGGAACAAATACATATTACTAGTGAAAACAGATTCAAGAATTTTACTAATATTCTACTTATTAATGAAATATAAGTAAACATTCATTTGAACTCAATAATTCAAGTACCTAAATATCCACCCACATAGATCCTTCACTACATCAGGTACATTTTTCCACGCGTCATAAATTATTATTCCTCCCAAGTGTGCCACAGTAATTAGTCCATGATTCATGATATGGTCCTGTAGGAGGGTCCCCTTCCCAATCCAGAACTCCAAATTCATTAATTGATCCGCCTTTGCCCTTGGAAGGACCTCACTTCCTCGTACTTGTCGTAGTGGATTGTGTGCCAGCTGAATTATACATTATTTACCTGCATAATATGTAACAAAAATAATCATAGTCTCGTTCGCAACTGTATCAATTTCGCAATTGTATAAAAAATAATCAAGTCTGCCACAATAATCATAGTCTCATTATTTAACTCTATCAATTTCGCAACTATATCTTTGTATTTCATTCTTAAAATTCATATAATCTTTTCATTTAGTACATTGAAAAATAATCAATTAATTTATTACCTACAAAGTTTCTGTATTGTAAAAATCAATTATACAGTTCTAGTGATAAATTGGTAGGTTGCAGTTCAATGATAGTAGCAAGCAAAGACAAGATATGAAAGAAAAAGATGGCAAAAGTGTGGAGATAAAAAGGGCTTGCCAGTTATTTAAGCTCTAAATTGGTCCTGTTTTGAACTCTTATCATTTAAATTCAAAGGTGGAATTCCCACATACGAATCCACTATCTACATATATGTGCTATAATCCATCAAATCAACAATATCACCTGATAAAGAAAATGGCAGAGCTGATTAATTTTGACCATTCATGAAGATATGATTTCCCATTTATCAAACACATCAATCGAGTCTTAATAGAGAGTCATATAGTTAAATGAAAATATTCTTGGCAAAGGTTGTTAGGCAACATTAAGTTCTCATCATTGATAATTATAGTTACTGCAATCCAAGTCAAAATCACTTTCTAGACATTAAAATAACTAATAATGTCCCTTAACAGAGCTATCTCCAAATCTATATGTTTCATCGGTGCTAATGCCATTTAATAATAACTTCAAAACATTGTCTAACTATAGAAACTAGAACCTCAAATGGACCAATAACACAACAGAGAAATAAAGCAACAATGCCAATCATGAACTAAATTCTGTTGAAAAACAATTTCAAAAGATAATGAAATTAAAACATAAATCTACCAAGGAAGAATAAAACAAAAAGATAGAATAAAACAATCGACCGAATAACCTCCAACAATTTATCAAATTGTAAAGGTTTGACCAAATGGAAATCCATCCTAGCACTCGATTAGATTTGAATGAGAATAACTTTATTTTGACATTTCATTTATTCATTAGTTTGTTAAAAACAAAAAAAGTGATACAAAACTTAAATATACCTGATATATGCTGATACGTTTGAAACAAATATTAGGTTTGGCTGATCTATACCATATTAGTACATTTCAATATTATACAACACAGGTTCTTATTTAAAAAACAAAATAGGATAGTTTGAAAGGGTAATTAACATTGCATTTCATCCTTGGAATTGGAGAGTTATATTAGTTAAGAATTAACTAGTGAAGGCAAACCTTGATCCTTGTAATTCCAATTGCATGAACAAAACCAATCAATGGCATAAACAAAATCAAACCAACAAGTCACCACAGTACACTTGAATTTGTGATGAAAACCTTAACTACTTATTGCATACAACACACTTGAATTTAGATTAAATTTTAATCTAATATGATAATAAAATTTTTGAAAGAGCAATATAAATTCATTTAGGTGTAGTTGAGAACCAGCCTTTTAGAAGTTCAAATAGATTCACATTACAATCTGTCTAAAGTAAAATAGTTTTTGTTTAGTCTAGTTTAGCTTTGGTATTGGAAATTATTATCCAACCAATACAAGCTTTTCATATATTAAATGTTCTGCTATTGTTAGAGGCTTTTACTTGTTTTTCTTTTTCTTAATGTGTATATTAGATAAATATTTGTAGTTTCACTTTATAGTCCAATTAAAGCCAGTTAAATGTAATTTGAATTACTCAAGCCACTGCATTAGCAAATCTAATTTAAAGATAATCACAATCATAACAACAACGTTGGCAAATCAATGGGCAATGACTCCAATTTATTTTGATCGAATTCTGACTACAAAATTCTCAATAGCTAATAATCCTTAATAGGAGGCAGTCAAGCAGGGTGAAACTCGATGTTTATAACTGATAATCCAAATATATGATTCCGAATAGAAACATAGGGAAAGAATTCCCCTCTCAAATAAGCCACTACAAACATGCACGGCTAACATATGAGTCAAACAATATTTCAGTATACACAAACGGGAATAATAATTTCAATCATAGATGAATTACTACCTTCAACAGAGAAAAAGACATCTCTTCAACTTCCTAAGTAATTTGACTTGAAAAAGGCTAGTTGTGAAGTTCTATTTAGTCAATAGAAATCAAAATTTAATATAATAAGCCCTGTTTATAAAACAAATACACGTTCTAGGTCGCTAAAAATTCGATATTTCTCTCGAGTACCACAATGAAGGCTGACTTGAGAAAGAGAAGGGTGAAAAGTAGGGTTTAGGAGGAGAAACTAACCTGATAATCCTTAATAGACGGTAGTGAAGTAAAGCATCTACCCTGAACAGACGAGCAGTGATGGTGAAGCTACGACATAGGTGGAGCAGCCATGTCGATATCAGAGTAAAGGAGAATCAAATTGAAGTGTCAGTGATGAAATTGAAGTTGAGAAGAAAAGGAGAAGCAAATTGTAGTGCCAATTGAATGATGAAATTAATGAGCTGCTAGCGCGAATTTGAAGTTGGGAAAATTGAAGAGCTGTGAGCGTGAAGTTGGGAAAGTAATCGAGATATAGGCTTTTGAACTAGGCCTAGTTCAATTTATTTTTACATGACAATTTCCTCTGTTATACAAATAACCGAGAGAATTTTGAAATTTTGTTTTATTTTCCTTGGTTATATGTATAACCAAGGAAATTTTTCTTGTATATGATGGGTTTTAGCCCACTTGGCCTTAGTTATTTTAATAACCGAGGCCATGAAGTCCAACTTGCCTCGGCTATTCTGATAACCGAGGGCTAGTTGGCGAGACCATAAGGCTTTTCTCCACTAGTGGTAATATACAAATAGTCCTAAATATGAATTATCTACAAATACATTTTATTTACAATTGCGATAGTCGAAGGAAAATAAAACTCTAACATACATCTAACCTAAACTACTTGTATCCCCAAAGGTTAGCATGGGATATATCACATCATCATGGAATAATTAGTTAACAAAACGAGACTCGATTAATCATACAAATAGGTTAGATTTGGATGAATCGTGTGCTAATGGATTCAAAAACTAGGAACTTAGGTTCCCTGTGCACTTTTATTGGAAAATAATTGATTTTTGACTCGATTTATCAAATTTTATAATTCAAGATTTAATCAAGGTATAAAAGTTGTCGGTTATCAAGGAAAAATGTATTTCCCATCATGTGGGGTCTAAAATAGTAATAAAGAGGAAGAAAATAAATAAACTAGGCCGAAAATAAAAAAATGACAAACAATGTAACACAAAATCATGCTAAAGAATCTCCAAAATCTCAGAATCTTACCTCTTCGACGTGAATCCGCAAATTTTATAGTCTGAAACATCGAAGAAAGAGATCCCGAAGTCTTTTTGTATTTGATTTGGCTGAAGAATGAAAAAAAGTAGGTTTTTGGGTGAAGGGAAAAAGAAATCCGAGAGTTAAATTTTTTGTTTCTAACTCGAACTTGAAAAGGAAAAAGGAGTTTGTTTGCCACTTTTCTACTGATAAGTTTAATAACTTTTTTTGCAAAGAGTTGGCTATATATTAATGGTGCCAAAAACTTGTTCGCGTAAAGTATAGGTGTTGTCAGTACCTCTTATCAAATAGAAAAATGATGATAACTGCAAGT